>SCHK01277079.1:258-13284 GCA_004124795.1 Poropuntius huangchuchieni
CTGGTGGTTATTGTTTTCTGAAATGTTATTGTTAGCATTTTAGTGACTTGGCAATGAGTAAATACCCCATAAAACAGTTAAATAACATTCATATATATATATATATATATATATATATATATAAAACCAAAAGAAAACAAAACTTAATAATCTAAATAATATTGGAAAGCTAAATCTAAAAAAAAAGGACTAGTCTAAAACAAAATGATCATAAGTAACCTTATGATTTTATAGTTGTACTGTATGTACTGCCAGTATACAGTACATCTGATCCCTTAGGGATATGACTCTTTTGTTCTCTTCCTGTATCATTTTGGATACTTATATAATGCTGAAAAAAAAACCTCTAATAAGTGATCTCAAACCGGCCATTCTGGCAATGGTCCCTAACTTTAAAGATCCATGACCACTCTACAAATAATTCAATTATGTAGTCTTGTAGCAGACAAATAGATTTGGTCCTCCATGGATAGGAAGAACAATATCTCCAGATCGCTTGCTGTGTTTGTGCACTTGCGAATTAATGGCTTGAGGGAATTGCACAGACATCCATGGTTGACTTGGACAAATAAAGTTCTGTTCGATTCCTCTTCGAGGAAATAGTCCCTTGTTTGAAATGGTGTACAACATGTTGTTTTGTTTGTGCTTCCCTCAGAGAGTAGAAGAGCACTGTCCTGCCATGCCCCATGCCTGCACCTGTGCTCAGGACAGCAAAGGACCACCTGGACCCTCAGGACCACCGGTAAAACCCTTTATTTCACCTCTCACTAACGGCCAGCCTTAGAATGTGATCTGTATTAAACTACATGATAGATGGGGGTAGACCAGGGAGATTTGTAACACAGGGATGCAACATAAAAAAATTGACCAATTTGAAATAAGCTGCAGTGAGGTGATGGTTGTTCATTTTTGAACAAAAATATGATTTACAGGACAAAAAACATTTTTAAATAAGTATATGGATATTATATCAAAATTTAAGAGAAAAAAGTGAGTACTTTAGCATAAAATTTAGCTCCTCAATTTTAGCATAACAGCTTGGTGACAGTGCTACTCCAAGTCGCTTTCATACCAGCATAAAAACTGTAGCTAATACACTTTAGCTGACAAACTCACTATTATATGTTAGCATTAGTGCTAGCTGACATACTTTAACTGACAAACTCGTTTTCATACTTTAGCATGAGCTATCATACCTTAGCATTAAAGTCAATTTACATACTTGACTTACCTGACTTGCTATCATGTTTTAGCATTAAAGCCAGCTAATATACTTTAGCATTAGCCCTAGCTGATTTAGCTTACAAACTTGCTATCATACCTTAGCAATAAAGTTACTTTAGCTGACAAACTTGTACAAACCTTTTTGTACTCTGGCATGAAAGCGCTTGCAGACATACTTTAGCATACAAATACACTTTTGTATTCTAGCATAAAAGCTAGCATGTTATGACTCTGTGTAAGACATAGACAAGTATCTTTATAGATTGCGATGCAACCAAGACTGTTGGGATTTGTGACTTTCATATGGTCACGTGACCATGATTAGTCTCCAGGAACATTCCAGGTTCAGTGTCTTTCTCAAGAACGCAGAATCGTAAAGGATTCTTGAGGAACCAGCAGCTTTTCAGTTTTTAGTCTGAAGCCTAAACCATATTGCCCTTTAGAGAAAAAACACAGAACGTGTTAAGAAGGAGCACAAAGATATTAAATATATGAAATGAAACGGGACACTGCTTAAGAGATTGAGAAAAAGACCTAGCATTAGATTGCTCAATTCAGCCCATGCTGCAGGTTGAACTCAATATGGCGGGAACAAATAAATGAGCTCATTTGGAAGGCAGCATCGTATGCACCCTGAGGGAAAATGTATTTCTGAGGCCTCGGAAAGGCCATGGTGTATAAACAGCAGTTCTTTCGAGAAAGTCATTACTAGGAGATCGATTTATCAAAACCGATTAGTCCACTCCTGTCCTGTCTGCGTTTATAGATTCCTCCATCCATACAAACCCATTTCCATGACCAAGAGGTACTTGCAAGGAAGACGATTGCATTTCAGTTTTGTATATATTATTCCTGCGTCTTGATATTAATATTACTGTCATGTGTTCTGAAGTCTTTCCTATGATTACACCGGCTGCTCAAATGAATCAAAAATGTCCTGTTAAGTCATCACGTGCATCTTTCAAATGAATATTTATGCTTGCGTGTTCTCAGCTTCCACCGTCACCAGCAGGTTTTATTAAGTGTGTTTTGAGCAAGCTCATGAATCAAATTTGCCCATAGCCTTCAGTGATAAGACCTACCTTATTGCAGCCATGGCCATTGGGGATGCAATTAGAGTAAACACAGGAAAAGGAAGACGTGCAAACAGGGTTAAATTACTAGCGGTTGCCTGCAGCCGTGGGGGCAAGAGTTTATGAGGGTCATAAGCAGGCGGGATATGGTTTGAACCAGGTCAAGGATACTCTCCACCGAACTGCAGGTAGATTCTATCTGATATTTTTGAACTAGCCAATTTTGCAGTATTTGAAGTCATCCTGAGGCCTCCTTGAAAGATAACCTTGTTGATAACCACTGTAGAGTATTGTGCTATTGACTTACCAATGTCAAAATACTACTAATGTCAAACTCTTGCTAGTCAAGTCTCATCTTATTCTGAATCTTTCAATTTGTGTTTATCTAATTGTGTGTGTCTGACTTTCAGGGCGGTCCTGGTATCAGAGGTTCAAGAGGAGATCGAGGGGAGCCGGGCTTGACGGTAAAGTACACATATGCTTTATGTATTCCATATGCAGGGCCACCCAGAGTTGTCATTATTTCCCAAAAGAATAGACACCGGACGAGAACTCAAAATGTGGAAATACACACAATGCATGTGCCTCTGTGTTGTTTTTGGAGCATACAAGTGAGTAAATCTCACCCTCGCTCTGGATTTTCAGAGAGCTCGCTTTGTTTATTTGTGTCTCTCTGTCCAACTGTAGTTTCCTCTACAATAAAGTCCCTCCAGATGTGTGTGTGTCCATTCACAGAATACATCAAGCTTCTGTCCAAATAAAGCCATGCTGTGGCAGACATAATATCATTTCACGCTCCAAAGTTTTATGTAAACTTGGTCCAAATGACCGCCGCTAAGAAGTTTGTCACAAGCTAGACTGTGACGAGTGTCTTTTGCTTCCTTGATTATTGCATTCCTGATGGAGAAGGAGACTGCAGGGCATTCACACTTTGTTTCAGCAGCCCGGCTGGTGGTAGGCCTGAAATGTTATGTAATTATATTGAGGAAATTAAACCCGGCAATGAAACCATGATGATTTTATAATGAGGCTACATTTATTAAGATAATGTCCTAACTTTATTTTTAAGGGGCCTCAAGGGCCACCTGGTGAGATCGGACCTCCGGGACCACAGGGGCCACCAGGTCCTCAGGGGCCGAATGGACTGTCCATTCAGGGGCCACCGGTAAGCTGAATACTGGATTTTTATGCAAAATTTGTTTCATTCTTTTTATTAATGTTGCCTTCTCTTTTTAGGGGACTCCAGGAGAGAAAGGAGAGAAGGGTGAAATAGGTCTGCCAGGTCCTCAGGTACGGAAAAAATATCGCCCGCCTGTCTCATCAGCACTTCACGACAGTTTCATAACACCCACACGGTCTCTCATTAGCTGACCTCGGCCCCTCTGTCAGAGAGTTATAATTATCACAGTCTCGTGAGTGTCTGTGTGTGTGTAGCTTGTGAGTGAAAAGTCGTTCATGTGTGTCTGTATGTGCTGCTTAACCTGAATTTAAGAAAATTGTGTAATATAAATAGATGATTACAAACAGAATATGTCCTCCTGTTGGCAGCCTAACAGAATAAACTAGTGCCTTTATGAATTACTCAACCTAAATGTAATTTGAAAACTCACTTGTTAGCGGGTAGGGAGAAGTTTTAGAATTGAGATAAGCGTCTTTGAAATAATCAAAATCTTTTTTTAAGGTGGCAGGAGGAATTATGAGGTTTATTAGAAATGACTTACAGTTCTCGTGTTTAGTTTTTTTGGCTGTACTATAAATTTGGCTGTAACTATAAAAAGAAAGTTTTAACTTTTTAAAAATCTAGGCCTACTTTATACATTTTGATAGGTTTACCCTCTGGGGTTTGTTTTGTCTTCTCAAAAAGAATTATGAATGACAAAAGAATTGTTTGTACAAAAAATAAATAGCACAAATATTAAGTAAAGCTTCAGAGAGAGGGTTTTGCTCTTCTTGCCCACTGTATTGTAATTGAGGTATGAATATGAAAGGGTAATTGCAAAACTGAGATTTAAAAACTGAGATTTTAAAAATCACTGTGACTAGCGGATTTGTTGATCTGACAATGCGCAGATTCATGGAAATGTTATAGTATTGGTTGCTTTTGCGAAAACATCAGATGGGATGTGACAAGTTTACATTTGCTATTTACACTACTGTTTAAAAGTTTGTGGTCAGTAAATATTGCCAGAGATTTAGTGATCCAGATAAGGTTGGGAAGATCATTCCACCAGCAAGAAAAATGAAAAGGACTTTGTGCATTGCTGTGGTGGTACCACAAAATGCTGTTGACTTACAGACTTTAGGCTTCTGGAGGGGATGCAGACACTTAAAGTGCCCCTATTATGTATTTTTGAAAATTACCTTTCATGCAGTGTGTAACACAGCTCTAAGTGAATAAAAACATCCTGCAAAGATTTAAATCTGAAAGTGCACTGTGTATAAAGTTAGTCTCTCAAAAGAAAGATTCGATTCTGAATCACTGAAATGAGTCGTTTTTTAAAACGAATCCCAAACCGTTTCATGTTGACGTGAACATGAAACATTAGCATATTGCCCGCCCACTTGTTGCGCAGACCTGGGAAAACTTGGATTTTTGCGTTGGTCTGAATGAAAATGCAAATACATTCTTTGCCACTAGGTGCCGCTTTTGGAACTTTAAAAGCTCACAAACACTGCTTTAAATGAAATCAACCAATCACCGCAGATAGCGTCACGCAAAGGAGGGGTTTAGAGAAATGAATCATTGACCAAATCATTTGGGAGTCGTTGAGCAAATAAGGTAAAAATAAATGCATATTATAAGAAAATGAGAGTGTTTTTTGACCTTGCATGCATGTCAACCTGTTGTTGTGGACTCCCAAAAACAAATTACGAACCTTTCATAACCCATAATAGGGGCACTTTAAGACTGTGTGGAGGTTGGAGGGTGTGGAGCCTGTGGCGGTTCTTGATACAAGTATCACTAGTTGCGCTGCTGGTTCTGAATCCTTTGTAGAGGTTTGATTGCACATGATGGAAGTCCAACCAGAAGAGCATTACAATAGTTCATCCTAGAAATGACAGGGGGCTGGACGAGAAGTTGTGCAGCATGCTTCATTAACCCATCTGTCTGATATTGTGCAATGCAAACCTACATGATCATGCTGTCTTTGAAGGACAGCTGGTCATGAAAGATTACCCCAAGATTTCTGACAGAATTTGTTGAGATAATTGTTGATGAACCTAGCTGGATGGTGTAATTGCGCTGTACAGCTGGAGTGGCAGGAAAGATGAGAAGCTCTGTCTTTGCTAAGTTGATCCTGGGGGTGATATTCTTTCATCCATGCTGAGATCGCCTGCCAGGCAGTCTGGTATCCATGCAGCTATCTTTGGATCACCTCATTGAAAAATAAATAAATAAAGCTGTGTGTCGTCAACATAGCAATGGTAGGAGAATCCATGTGCCTATATGGTAGTCCCGAGTACTGTAGCGTATATGGAGAAGAGAAGGGGTCCAAGAACTGATCCTTGAGGAACAACCCTGAGGTAACCCCCCTCCAGGCAACCCTGAAAGATCTATGAGGAATAGGATTGTCATAGCAGAAAAATGAGAACTTTCACAATCTGCAAGGATTCAGTGACTGACAGTAATGCAGTCTCATTCAAATGGTCACTTTTGAAACCTGATTGGTTCTCATCCAGCCGGTTATTCTGTGGAATGAAAGATGATACCTGGTTGAAAACAACTTGTTTATTTGTTTTTACTATGAATGGGAGGTGTTTAGTGTAGTTTTTAAGCAGTGGGGTTATCCAAGTGTGGAAAGATATTGATGATGTGTGTGAGTGCTGGTAAGAGTGTAGGAGAAATAGCTTGTAGAAGATGTGAGGGAATTGGGGCAAGAGGGCATGGTGGAAGATGACTGAAGAGGAGAAGTTTAGATTCTGCTTCTGTGAGAAAATGAGGAGAGGAGATTGTTGGCTGTAGATGCGGTTTGTTACAGTGTGTGAAAACTGAAAAACTGACTGCTGATGATTCTAGATTTAAAAAAAAATTGGCAAAATCATCAGCTGTTGAAGAGGTGATGGGAAATGGCAGAGGGGGACAGAGGAGAGAGTTGAATGTTTTGAAGAGTTTGCATATAGCTGTTGATCTTGTTGTGAAAATATGAAGTTTTGGCAGTGTGGATCTTAACAGGAAAAAAAGAAAGAAAGAAAGCAGTGACTGACACATACTCAGGTCAGCTGGATTTGTGCCATTTTCTTCATGCATCCTTGAGTTTGGAGCAGTGTTCATGGAGAACATGGTTGGAGGGAGTAGAATGTGCTGGCCTAGAGGAGAGAGGACAGATATTGTCTAGACAAGAAGTTAAAGTGGAGCATAAAGTGTCTGTGGCACTATTTGCATCCAGTGATGAGAATTGTGTGTGAGATTGAAGACAGGATGACACAACTTAGGAACGGTGGGAAGGAGAAAGAAAGCAGGTTTTATCTGAATGCAACTGGTAGAAGGGTTGGTGGCACACAAGAAGTAAGTTATAAACCAGAAGTACTAGTGAATAAATTAGTTAAATGTGCAGAGGTTTCACCAAATGAGGTTGAGCTGTTTCCTTGACTTGTGAGTTCCTGTGGTGGTAAGCCGTTTAAGATCAAATGAGGCTAGGAGAGAGTGGAATCTTGAGGTTGAATGGAACTTTCTATTCATCAAAGCATCTTTAAAAATGGTTTCCACAAAATTATTAAGCAGCACAACGGTTTTTAACACTGCTAATAAAAAATAAAATAGTTCAGTACCATTTCAGCATAATAGAATGATTTCTGAATTGAACACAATATTACTATTTTTGCTGTATTATTGAACAAATAACATAAGAGACTTCTTTCAAAACATTTGAATCGTAGTGTACATTGGGAAACCAAACCCAGCTTCTCTTCCTACTCATTTCAGTCCACCACACACCTCTACATAATAATAAAGCATTTTGACATGAAAATGATCATATTAAGATCTTATTTGAGGGAGAATCCAATGTGCCTTAACTCAAAAGACAATTCTAAGCAGGCAGGATGGAATTCATAGTTTTGCCTCAAGCAGATGTCTTAGACTTTTATGCTTCTAAAGCCTCTTTCACAAGCTTGTTAAAATTCTCCCTTTTCTATGACAACCAACTGCTGGTTTTTAGATTTCTGCTGAAAGTGTCACCAAAAGGCTTCTAAAACATTCACAGTGACAGTTCCATTTGTTGAGGAATAGCTGTTTGATGTGAAGCCAATGACAACCACTCAGGAAAAATCCCCTAGAGTTCTCCACGGTGACGAAAAGAACATCCTGGCTTTTTCAGTGGTCAAAGTACAAACACACACACACACACACTCATACGTTCCTCAGTCTTCCAGTATAGACGTCTAGGCTTGAGATGGATATCCTCCTTTAAGCAGAGGGGCCATCCACACACTCGCTTCCATTAGCAGTCGGTATTGAGTTCTTCCAGAGTTATGTTGGCAGTAAGGAGGAAGTGGTCTTTGCCGTACTGCAGCAGAGACACCCATAGTTCTCACTCAGGACTAATCTATCCTGTCACCCTGTGAATTATATTCATTGGCTGCCGGTTGCCAGTCCTCCATATCATGTGCCGCATCTTTTCCCTGGTCTGTCTGTGCCGCTGGCGCTGAGAGCCCCGTATATAATACTGTTATGGGTGCCCTCACACACAGTTTCAGAATTACGAGCCACTTATGATGAAACGATGAAGCCCATTTTAGTGTGTGTGCGTGTTTGTGTGTGTGTGGTTGAACTTCTTGATTCGTAGTTTTGTAACTGAAAGGATGAAATATCATATTATTATGAAGACTATTTCATCTAAATTAACATATTTGTACATGCTCACCTAGAGATGAGCATGCATTTTCAGTTCATGCTCTGTAGGAGCTAAGCGGCAGGTTTGTGCAGGGGATTATGGGATTGTTAAAAGAGCGATGCAAGTGGTGACAGCCATAAAAAGCAGAGAAATGCTCAACTTTATGCAAATGAGAGGTGGAAAATGCTAATCGTCTGTAGTAGACATTTCAAACTGTGTCACAGTCCTAGTGTTTCTTGTGAATTTAGTGCTTTAAAGAGTAGTTTACTCAAAAATATAGTTCTACTCGCTCTTCTAAATCTGTATGACTTTGTTAGTTCTGTGGGACACAAAAGAAGATATTTTAAAAATGCCCTTTTTTGCCCTTACAATGAAAGTCAGTGGGTTCTATACAGTGCAAGTCAATGGACTGGAATTGATTTTCATTGTTGGTACAAAAAACACTTTAGAGCCCGTTTGGTTGCCCTGATCTTCAAGGACTACGCTTGAGTTTATGTTCTTTTTATGTAAGATATCATAGCAGAGCAGCTTTTCAAATCACAATGACTCAGACCACACAAACCGTCCTCACTTTCGATTACCTCCTCGGCCTTGAGATTGAGCACTTTGATAATGTCAATATCGTAGCCGGTAAGAATGGAAGATGTTCTGTGTATGCCAATGGCCACGTTAAACAATAGGGCTGAACATTTATTACTCAGCAAAGGCCACACATTTTGTAAACAGCTAGGTCTGTCATTGATTATGTTGTCTTGTTTATTTACTTTCAGGGTGTACCAGGTGCAAGTGGAGGACCAGGCCGAGATGGACCTCCAGGACAGAGAGTAAGTGTTTTTCATAAACTCAGTTCAAACTATATTGGTAGTTCTTTATGATGATATCAGATAAGCTGAGGAGGTTGTACCATTACAAATGACTTTATGTAATATTCAGGGATGTCGATCAGTTAATTGGTTTATAGATGGTGCACAAATACAAAACACAATCAGCACTGTCGACACTAAAATTAACACTAAACACTAACACTAAAAATGCAATGAACATTAATCTAACAAACAGTTTGTTCAATGAAAAACCAGAGAATTCTAAGAAATGTCAATTTATGGTTTTTTTCACTGTAAATTGCTTCCAAAAACTAATCAGTAACCAATTAACAGGTTTTTACTGTGTGATTTTGACTGTCTTTTACCATTAAAAGTTTTCATTTTATTTATTAGTTGATATTTTTTGTGGTTTTTAGACAAATTTTTTGTAGTTGACATTTTGAATTAAATTTTATTTTATCAAAATAATTGTAATATTTTATTTTAAACATTCATACAGATACATTCAGTCACATCTCAATGTTTTTAGCATCTGTTAAAAATGCATATGGAAACCCCTGTACTTAACCATTCTTTGCACTCCATCCTGCATGAACAATTCTTGCCATGGGAGGCGGGATGATCCCCTGCAGAATTTGCAAAAATACACCTTTCATTTAAGTGGTACTTCAAACTTCCACTGGAGGGAAAATTACTTACTACGGAATTTACATACGGGTCAGGGGGCATAAATTGTTCATTTTCGTTAATTTTGCATTAATGCATTCATTTTTAGACCACAGTTTTTTTGAATAATTAAAATTCATCATTAATGCTTTAATGCATGAGTTAACTTTGATGGCCTGAGTGATATTATTAAGTAAACGCACTTTCAGGCATGCCGTTTAAGAACGATTCCACATGGGCGGCTCATCAAATGAAGCTTATGTGTTCTTCTGTGTCTGAACAGATCTGATTATGCTGAAGGAGGCCCTGACTCACAGATTCAATTTACAGGACTGCTAGTCAATAACACCACAACCTGAACTAATCAGATCTGTCCCGCTAGACTGTCATAATAAGCGCTCAACGTGTTTGTTTTCGTTATTGATTTTGTTCCTCGTCTCCAAACCAAATTAAGCAACTTGTGAACAAAGCCTAACGTGACATTTCGGAATCACACACATGTGATTCACAGATCCTTAAAATGATTTAGTATCTTCTCACATGTAACACGTGAAATATAATTGCCTCCTAGTCTTAGGTGTTTTGCAGTGCGTGTGTTGTCACAGATATAGAGATGTCTAATATTGTCATTCATAAAAAAAAGGAATCGCATATGTAGCCTATACAGATTAAATGCCACTGGAGAGTGGAAAAAAGAAACACTAGACTCATTCTGTGAACTGTAATGAAAAATATGCATGAGGTGGTTATTCGATTACCATTCCCAAAGCTGTGCAATTAAATGTTAATGTTGAAGTGAAAGAGTGCAAGTTCGCCATCTCTGTTTAGTAATGAGCAGCCTGAGTGGAAATGTTTGACTAAATCTGTCATTTTGCATCAGAAAAGAAAAACAAGGAGCACAAATGGAGGTGTTTCAGACCACACTGCTGCTTACTGAGCTGATTTAAAGCAGGCTGAGGGATAAATCTGCTGTGGTTTCATACACAGTAACTCACTATGACAGTTTAACAAAGAAAGCAGATGTTTGGCTTTGAACTTATGATAATCTCTAAACAGAACATTTGTAAAAGAATATTATTACAGTTCCAAGGTTAACTAACGGGTTGTCTTGCTTATGAGTGGCACACAATGAAGTGCTGAAGAAGTTATTCAGTATTTCTGGGATTTTCACGTACAAACATACTTCATAGAGGCAATTGAACAACTGTACAAAGCGTGGTACAAAGAGGTGAAATTTCTAGATTGACACCAAAGTGGGACTGGCAGTATAATATATATGCAATAAAATTAAGC
Source organism: Poropuntius huangchuchieni (assembly GCA_004124795.1). Lineage (NCBI taxonomy): Eukaryota > Metazoa > Chordata > Actinopteri > Cypriniformes > Cyprinidae > Poropuntius > Poropuntius huangchuchieni. The sequence continues at coordinate 11,173 of SCHK01277079.1, forward strand.
AATAATGTGAATATCACAAATGTTTTAATAAGGTCTCTAAATGCCAAAAAAAGAGTTGATTAGTTTAATTAATTTCTGAATCTATTGTTATATTGGATAATATAAATGAAAATGATTCAATTATTTCTTGAGTTCAGTTGGTGAAAAACTGGTGATTGATTATTATATTTTAAGACGATGGTTTCCACCACCATTTCGAACACTGAGAATAATATGAAAAGTTAGTTGAGCACCAAATCAGGAACGGGATTCTGAAGGATCATGTGAAACTAGATCCTAGAAGTCTATCACAGAAATAAATGACTTTTTAAACTATTTGTAATTTATATGTAGTTCTAGTTCTGGAATGTCATTGTTGCAGTGAATAAATGGTGTGTTTGGCCTCATTGAATATGAGCACAAAGCAAAGAGGTGTTAATAGCATGCTTCCACCATGACTCCTTCACCATGGCTCTTATCCATCCCAACACACACATAGCTTCTGTGAGAGAAAACCTTTCGTGACCTCATATGGGATTGCATATGTTGCGTGCACTCGCACTATTCTGAGGCTTTATACTCTTGAAGTGCGGTACTCCAAAAGTATGCTACACTTGAGGCGTTTTGAATGTTACATTGTTTTCTCTTCCCTCAATTGGCCTGTTTCCCAAAAGAGCCAGATATTTAGGGCAATGAGGCATGTTCAGTGGAAGAACGCTTAAACTCAGTTGGATCACTGGCTAAAAGGAAGCAGCCAGAACCGTATTATATAATTTGTGCAGACAGATCTGACAGTAAGTTGTTGTTGTTGAGTCTCTATCCCCTACTGAGGTACTTCAGGTGCATCCCAGTATTCTACAATAAAACAGTAGTGGAATGAATGTTCCAGTTAAAACACATTTCCACCTGTTCTGTTACTTTGCTGTTAGCGTTTGTGTATCTGGTCTTTTGCATTGGAATTGCTGACTATTAAACTGTTCCAAAAAAGTTCATGCTGCCAGTGTACAGAGGTCAGCCAGAGTTGAACACATGCTGTTCATTTAGTGAGTCACCGATAGATTCAGTGAGTTTCGTCAGGCTGCTTCAAATTGGTAAATTGTGAGTTTGTCTTTTGGACTGTTTCAGTCATTTGAGTCATTTGTTTGTGAATCAGACTAGACTCATCATGCTGTATGTTTGTTTTCACATTTTGCCGTTTTTATCTCATCACATTTGTTTGTTCCCATTCACAAGTTGGGTAATGATTTATTTTGCTGAGGAAAAGCTGTACAGGAAGCACTGGCACTTCATAATGTGTTATCTTCATTTCTGCTTACCGTTTCCAAGATTCCCTTATGAGAATTGGGACTTGCCGTTTTCTGGTTTCATACAAATGTGCTAAAAGAAAATGCTATGCTGTATTTATATTGATATACCACATTTTTTTATTTTAAACAAAGCATTTTGATTCTTTCATTTTAGGGCCTACCGGGTAAGGATGGACCCCAGGGAAGACTGGGCCCGCCAGGACCAATGGTATGTAACATGATAAAATCTCTCTTTGAGTCTTTCTAAAACTTGGTCATGACCCTTTTGTCCTCTCAATATCTAATTTTAGGGAAGCCCTGGAGCTCCTGGGGCTCCAGGACCAAGTGGATCTCCAGGGCAAATGGGTGATCAGGGGGCACCTGTGAGTATTGCATTACAGTCATGCTGAATAAATTAAAATCAAAATATTGTAGACTGCAAGTCGTGGCATCAGCTCATAATTAAGTCTGTGTCCCTGTATTTAAGCAAGAGGTAAAGTGTTTTGCTCAGTTTCTATAAATGTGGTTTTGTGGAGTTCTTGTTTAGTTGAAGGAACATTGAATTCTGGCAGACTGTCCTACTGCTGACTCATTCTCTTTAGTGTCAGACTCCAGCATTATTCTCACTGAATTACCAGACCACCAAAGCTGAACAGAGAGACCAGAATTAAAAATATTTTGAGGTCATAAAGCAAATCGATCCTTTGGTTCCCCACTCAACTGATTAATCAATATACCTGATTAAAAACACAGCATGGTTTTGGTGCTGATATTATGATGTTCTCATTAGGCTTCTCTTGGCAAGGCTCAACATTAAAGGAACACTCCACTTTTTTTGGAAATAGGC
>SCHK01277109.1:0-13284 GCA_004124795.1 Poropuntius huangchuchieni
TTCCAAAAGAACCTGTATTAAGACTCAGATTTCCCTTCATGTGTCCCATACCAACCCCTCACTGGGCTGCATTGTGTTGCTGATCATCTCAAACTGAAAGAAAAGACGATAATTACGTGCGCATACACAGAGTAGCTTCACAGACCGCACTTCTCAATGACTGCAGAGTGACCGAGCGAGGTCAAAGAGCTCCAGGGGGAGAGAGAGTGCTGAATTTGGGCATGGTCATGTGGCGGGGTGAGGTGGGGGGGACTTGGTCCTAAATCTTATGGCATCACTATACTAGGAAAGGTATTAAAACCTATTTTTGATTAGGGCTGATTTGGAAAGACGTGACAAGATGGCAAGGGTTAAGATGTTACATCGGCCTCTTATATTTCAGATGGAGGCGTGTGCGCATATACGAACAAGATAATCGCTGGCTGACAAAATCTATGGATTTACATCAATCAGTGTCTATTATTGAAACCTCCCCCATCCCAACCCCAGGATTCAGATGTAACGCTGAAAACCAAATATCAATCCGCCACTAATCTAAACGTAGATGTGAGTCTGATTACACCCTGATTACAGCCCATTCATTTCAAATTGCTTGAGTTATGCGATTGTGCGAAGCCCAAACAGTCCCTTACGTCTCCATGTCCTTATTAGTCTACGTGAGACACGCAGACTGCTGCCATCAGTATCAGATTCATCCCATTCCAAGACTCCAATAGCTATTTCTGAGCACTGTAAGACGATAGTGCATCCCACCCTGTGTTCCTTCATCGCTTTACCCCTACCTCATCTCTCTCCCCTTTCATAGTTTTCCCTGTCTCTATTTCTTCCCTCTGTCTTTTTCTCAAGCCACACTTAAGGTTGGATCTATAATTAGCAAGGGGCCTTCGGCAGTATATAAGCCCCCCAGGAACAAGTCACCACGCGGCTTCAGTCTTCACTTCTTGAGCTTCTTAGACTTCACACATACCGTCTCAGCATGGTGAGTAACCTGAACCTTAGATGTTACCTGGCCACACCATCCAGGTGGACACATAGGAACCAAGGACATAATGCCTCAGTCTCAACAGGGCTGAATGGAAGAGAGCTTGCATTCTGAATCAGCGTCTGATTCTTGGATAACTGAACAGTGGACTTATAATGCATTTAACAGGATATGATAAACTGGCCATTTTTTTTCTGAAGCTGTTCTTTCTGAGCCTGTGTTGTTGGAACCAGGACAATCGGTTTTAAACTGCTAAACTGAGCGGTTTTGCTTTATTTATTTATTAGTAATTTTATGTAAGATGTTAAATTAAGAATATTGCAAGTTTTACCAGAAAGAATAGTAGTATGAATGTAAAGCTAACGAATACAGTTTTATTAATGATTGAGGAGCGACCTATGCAAAGATCATTATTTGGATGATTAGAATGTGGCTGAATAGGTTTTTATTAACGATAAATATGACAATAAATGTTAAAATGTCTTATAAATGAGTCTTGTGTCTCTAAGCTCTGTGTGGCACTGCAATGTCAGTGCCTGATTTTCTGATGTCATTATGCAGTATTGTCAACAACACAGAGGAAATATGCACTATTCAGCTGTGCTGACCGTTAAAAAAATGTATTTTTCTTTCTAGGCACCCAAGAAGGCCAAGAGGAGGGCAGGAGGAGGAGAGGGTTCCTCCAACGTGTTCTCCATGTTTGAGCAGAGCCAGATTCAGGAGTACAAAGAGGTAAATATTTTTTCAGATCTTATAATTAATAAAAGCAGACTCCATATTTTTACAACATTATATGTTGTAAACATGTTTAGTTATATTCTTTCACTTTATTATGTATTAGTCCAAATGAGACTCCTGGGGGTAAATGTTACCAGACATAGACCTTATCATAGATGCTGCTTCTAAACTGGAATTATAATTCTAATACGATCAAATTCTGTTATTAGGTTAAAACATATGCTAATCAGCTAATAACCCCCCCCCCAAAAAAAAAAAATTCCACAGCCTTTCTCTTCTCTGCCCTCCNAATCCCCCCCCCAAAAAAAAAAAAAAAATTCCACAGCCTTTCTCTTCTCTGCCCTCCCATCTGTCAGACACTCCTGAACTCCTGATCCCAATGGGATGGCAGCTGAAGATCATAGTGCATGCCAGAGGGACAGAAACAAATCATGTGTAACATATGATGGACAAGATAAAAGAGAAAGAAAAGTGGAAATAAAACATAGTTAATAAGGATTATGTTTAAGGGCTCTTGAAGTAGTTGCAGGAAAGTATCACATTATGCAAATTAGATTTCTAGGTGGACCTTGAAATGATAAATGGCGCACAAAAGAAACACCAGAAAAAACACCAAATCTGATTTACCAGTAGTTGACTATATTATGGCTCTTAAACATTGTGATCTAAATTAATTTCATTGTCTCAGACACCAAGCGAAAAAGTACTGAAATTAGCATCGGGCTAGTGTGCGACTGAGCTAAGTAAGGATGTGAAGTGGTTTGAATGGTTTATTAATAAATGATAGAGCCTTCTCAAGTGCCTCTCCAGGAATGTCTGACATTACAGTTGGGATTGACTTAACACGTCTCCCAGATGGAAAGAAGGATCAGCGAGGGTCTCTGTGGGAGCCAGGTGGGAGTTAGCAGCTGCTGCTAGTCAAGCCCCTTCTTGAGTTTCATGTGACTATGAAGGACATTTTTACTACTGTCAGGGAAGAGAAAACAAGCCACAAGGGGAAGACTTCTTGTTAAACTGACTCTTTAGACATTGGTTTGCAACTGCGGAGAGTCTCATTTTCCTCAAACTCCTGTAACAATGTGTTTTTTTCTGTCCTGCACACATAGGCTTTCACAATCATTGACCAGAACAGAGACGGTATCATCAGCAAAGATGACCTTAGGGACGTGTTGGCCTCAATGGGTGAGTTTGCGTCTTGTGTCACTTGTGTCCTTTGTAAATATATCCATGAATGTGTGCTGACTATCCTTGTCTCTCTGTAGGCCAGCTGAACGTGAAGAATGAGGAGCTGGAGGCCATGATCAAGGAAGCCAGCGGCCCAATCAACTTCACCGTTTTCCTCACCATGTTCGGAGAGAAGCTGAAGGGTATGCAAAAGTCCCTTTTACTAGCTGTTTTCCAATCATTGTTGTATTCAGTCAGTGTAAATCGCTCTCCGTGTCTCTGAAAGGTGCTGACCCCGAAGACGTCATTGTGTCTGCCTTCAAGGTGCTGGACCCAGAGGCCACCGGCTTAATCAAGAAGCAATTGTAAGCCTATATTAACTCACTCTTTATTTCCATGTGCCAAAAAAAAAATCAATGTTTCCATGTCTGACTGATATTCATTCTCTCTCTTTCCAGCCTTGAGGAGCTTCTGACCACTCAGTGCGACAGGTTCTCCGCAGAGGAGGTGAGATCTTACTCTTCATAGTTTTAAATCAACATGAGATGGCAGTTCACAACTTTCATCTACTTTCTAAATACATGTTATTAATCTTTTTGTGAAAGATTCATCCATGTATACGTTTCAGTTTTTTTTTGAGCTCGTAATTTATCAAAATGTCATAACTCGAATATACTGTGAAATTACAGACTTTTCCAATCATTTAGTTCATTTAAACTCAAGCTCAGATTCAGATCTGCTTTCATCCAATCAACAACCGATGAACAGAATTAAGTCCCGCCCTACTTTTTTGTTCTCTTTCAATTATCCATTTCATTTGGATGTACGTTACAAACAATGCATAAAACAAAAATCTTTCACTATTTCCGTTTCATTGCAACTTTAATCTATTTTTCTGGATTAGACTGAGTCTCTAAAATGTTAATTGTTTAAAGTTTACTTTATCCAAATTCTTTGTTCTTCACCCATTAGATGAAGAATCTGTGGGCCGCCTTCCCCCCAGATGTTGCTGGCAATGTTGACTACAAGAACATCTGCTACGTCATCACACACGGAGAGGAGAAGGAGGAGTAAACGGTCGTGGAGACGAGACAGAAAATAAAGAGATGAACGTGCATCCCTCACTGCTTAACTCTACTGGTCCGTTCTCTGTCCTCCTCCTCTTACTTTGTGTTTCTTCCTCCCTTTCTTCCTTTCCATCATCTTTGTTACTCTCAAGCACTTACTCTCTCCATCTCTCCAAAGACTTGTCTCGATGAGGCTGAATTGGGAGGGAGGAGAGGTTCATGACCACGGTGTCTGTCGAGTGGGGATATGGGATTGTTTTCAATAAAATGAACATCCTTTCTGTATCTCTCACATACTCTCTCTTTCTCTCTGTTTCTCACTCATTACCCACAATCACAGCTCATGCATGAAAGCTGCTGCATCTTCTGCTGCTGTCTTGAGGGTTGAAGGCATCTATAGCTTTTGGCTGAAATCTCTCTCTAGATAAATGTGGAAGAGCGCTCATTCTGAGGGTAAAAGAGGCAAGATGGAGTGATCTCACTCTATAATAGAGGAACCAGTCATCATTCTTGTTTTTTTTCACCCTGATAGTTGACTAAAAAGAAAGAGAAAATGAGGGTTTTGTATCGAGAGAGCTTGGCCTCCTAAAAGCGATGCCAAGCTTATCACGGAGGGAGTGAGAGAGACAGACCATCCAAGGAAGAGAGGAGAGCGGGGACTGAAAGAAAACATATCCTCTTCACTCCTTCTCTCCCCTCCTCTTCAATATTTCTCTGTCCATGTTTTTTTTTTTAATCTACCCTTTTGCTTTCTGCATCTGGGCCTGCTTTGCTCTGTCAGAAACTCTTCTGTAACCAATAAAAAGACACGAACTGTGAATAAAACATCTTTTTGTAATGCTGTGTCTGCTGGCTGTGTGTGATCAGCGGGATGAGACTGTCTCTTCTGTAATTACAGAGCATAGAGACGGTAATATAAGTTAGATTACATAAGACTGCAGGTCTATGATGCAGTAAATCACAAGGGTGACCAGCAGTATACGAGAACATGCTGAGAGCATGCTATCTGCTGGACAAGGACAGTACTACAACTGCAATGATAGCATATCTGCTCCCTTACAATTGCTTCCACATCAGTCCAAAAGGTTTTTAATAATTTCCGCATTAATTAATCTCGTTTTCTAATTATTTATAGAGAAAACGGTTCAAATCTTACCCAAAAAAGCTTGTTTAAAACTATTAATTTCTGATTTAACATTTAATCAATTGTTTTTATACTTTTATTAAGTTTTAAGTTATTTAAATTAATAATTAAGAACCCAAACTAAACGTCGTTATTTAAGGTCTAAAACCAAAAATTTACTTGCTCTATTACGCTATCTAGTATATTTATTATTGGTTAAGAGTTGTGATGCACAATCAATCGGACAATATATATCAAAGTAGGTCATACAAGACCACCTTATTGCTTACCTTCATTTGGCCGAAACAAACTCTTCATCGACATTCTTCCATAAATCTCCTCGTTACATAGGAAAAAGAAAAAATACGAGTTTTAAATGATGACAGAATATCATGTTTCCAAAAGTAAACTAGAATTTATCAAGAGGTAATATGACTCAGCTCAAGAACTCGCGCCATTCTTCTTTTTTTTTTTGTATGCGCGCGCGCTTCTTGAGTCTCATTTCCACGTAAGATGCATTCATATGGAATTTTAATAAACGTTTCAATTAAAACGCAGTTAGCTGAGGGAACAAAAACAAAAAACAAAAACTAAGTCTGTATATGTATCCAAGCACATTAAGCATGAATCACGTAGGCCGGATATAATGTTGTCGTAAGGTGACTAACGTTAATTCACTGTATACGATAGTTCCATGAGACGTAAAATAATTCTGTTAATTACATTAACAGAAAGAAACACGCTCTTGAGGGAGATTTTAATATATTATGATTTATTATTCATCACAACTGCAATTATTAAATACACTGTGAACTTCCTCTTCTGCAGTTTTAGAACAACTGTCTTCATCTATGAATTTATTTCATCCTCAACTGTAAATGGTTTCATGTAAACATAAAAACAAGCAATGAGACATACAAAGGACAGGATGAGAGAACTAACCAAAAAACACATTAAAATGAAAATTAAAATGATTTAAAATCAATTTTACAAAAATCCTACGACATACATTGGGTCATGTTTACCAACGCAGAAATCCATAAGACAAGTCAAATTACTTAACACCCAGTCCCAGCTGTCTCAAGAGTGTTAGTAAACCAACACTGGATGGCCTTGCATTAATTATTGGTGAGCACAGCGTCCAAACCATTTTGAGTCCACCTGTCGTGCACTTGGCAATACAGACAAGATGGTGTTAGTGAAGGTGGCCTGACAGGCGCAAAACCAGGCTAGTGCTTGGAACTTAGAGCAGTTCTTCAGGATAATACTACACCCCACTCCACATTTTCTTCAACAGTTCCGGTACTGCTATCAATAGTGAAGGTAGTCTGAGCCCCCTGGTGGCCACAACATAAATGTCAACATCTACTTTGTGCGGAGAGTTAGGAACATAAAATTTGCATAGACATAATTTGTTTGCTTTCCACTTGAACAGTAGTGCCTTTAGAGGAAGCAACGACCACTGAGGTCAGTAAGGGCACCACTGACAGGTGAGGCGGAGGTTTGACCCCCTGCAGTTGAGACTGAACGAGTCCAGTAAACACAGGAGACACCATTAAAACATTGACAGAGTATTTGGCTAACCTAGAAACCACTTCAGGTCTCTTCTGTCTTGACAGAAAATACTATATATATATATATATATGGAGTAGGAGTCTAGTAAGTATGGTCCAGTCACCTGGTGAATGTATCAGAATAATTCATAATACCGAGGGCTCAGTGGATTACGGTGGATTTCAATTCGCCAGTGTTCACTTCATATCAAGAGTAACACTGTTTGGGTGAAAATTGTGTTAAGTATTATATTTTACATGTTTAATTAACACATAAATGCCTAGCACACATTTTATTGATCCATTCCTTTTCTCTCACAACTCTTTGGGATCACTTCCTCCTTCGCTGGGACGCATAATAATAATAATATTAATGATAATATTAAAAAAAGATCAGAATGAAATTATAATCAGTATGAAATGACTATCTCCCATAACACAAATACTGCAGTAATATTAGACAAGCTAGTGATTATAAAATGTCTAAAATAAATAACAACTGCTTGTTTTTGTTCTCCGGGATGTTGGGAGAAAAATGTGCAAAAATAATTCTCAGCGCTTAAAAAAAAAAAAAATGAAAGAAAAATAAATCCTGTGATTAAATACATCACTCTCCTAAGACCAAGCTCACTGCCTTTCCAGTCTAGCAGGCCTCTGCATACTTGCATAGAAAAATAAAAAATCTAATCCAAAAGGAGACTAATAATAGCTGTAATAGATAGTATATGGTTTCATCCGATTAAATTAATAGTTTACACATCAAAACATTACAGCCTGAAGCCAAGTGCTTCAAAGGTCAAAGGTTAATGCTACAGTGCTGCACCAAACCCTTCCCGTCCCACAAGGCGCAGACTTCAGGAGTCATGTGAGCTGGATTAGAGAGTGCCCTACATTAACGAACCGATCAAGGTTAGTGGTGAAAATCAACAGGCCTCAGTGCATAAATTCATTAAAATTCTAGTCTGAACTCTACATCCATATCAACATCGAGAAAATTAACATCAAAACACACAGATATCTGGAGTGACTGACACGCTCGGCAGAATTTAACGTTTAGGTGATGCAATTTCTTTGAAAAAGAAGAAATCAAATGAGCTCTTCAGCGTCAGAAGGGAATTTTTTTGTGAGGCTGATGTAACGACGGATTGAGAGTCTTTGAGCGGAGATAAACAAGTACACTAATCATAAACAGTTTTAATTTCCTTTTAGTAATCATGTTAACTTGGATATTCAAACCTTTTTCACTCTTTCCACTGTTTTAAAGGAGAACGTACCTTTCCCCTCAGTTCAATTTAGCTCCTCCACGCCCCCCCCCAACACTTATCAGTTCCTCTTACGAGAGCGCGCCTGTAAAGACGAGCTCCTTCGAGAGACTGAAAAGAGAGAAGAAAGACGAGACCGGTCTGCAGCACGAGACTGTGACACGATTCACTACACTGCCAAGGCACAGACATACAAGAACACACAAACACACTAACAATCAACAGTACAATGAATAAATAGGTCCTCCAGAACACTCACAGATAAGTTATTACTAGTCACCGCCGCGCTTTTCTCATCACAGAAGAGTTTTATTCAGGTTTTCTGGTCGAGACAGCTCTGGGGTGATGGACAGAGGGGGATTGTGGGGCTGGACTGGCACAGATGGCGCTAGAGGTCTATGTACACCATGGCACCCAGTATACTAGAATTGACTACTAATTATACAACTGATCTCATCAATCAGATATCCACCTTCAAAAAAAACAAAAACAAAAGGCCGAGTAATAACTGCTTCCTGTTTCGGCATTGGGTGAAAGCACAGCGCAGACGAGATGATGAGAGTCGTGGGGCAGATGCAGTGATCCAGTTATCCTTGTGAAATGAGTACTTGAGATGAAATGGACATTTCAGGTGATTCGCTCTCGCTCTCTGTCTCTGTCTCTCTCTTTTCACCAGTCTGCAGCCGTTTTGATTCCTTGTTCTCTTTTTTTCCCACTATTCTCATGCTTTTATTCTTTCTGAAGGAGTGACGAGGCAGGAATTAGGCCAAATCTTTTGCTGCTGCGGCGCCGTTCTTCTCCTCAGTCTCTCCTCCTCCCCCTTTGTCTTTTTTCTTACCCCCCTTCTCCTTTTTCTTCTCTTTCTCAGCTTTCTCCTTCTTCAGCCGTTCTTTCTCGGTTTTCTCCTTCTCTTTCTTGTCCCGTGATTTTTGCTTCTCCTCCTCTTTCTCTCGCTTCTTGTCCTCCTTGGTTTTCCTTTTCTTTTTTCCATCTTCCTCCACTGCTGTTTTTGCGGTTTCTGGGCAGGGTGGTAACGGGGCGTTGTTTGCGGTGGGCGACGGGATTGTGGGGGTGATGTGTTCAGAGACGACTTTAGGCGACGGCTGGAGCATCTGCACGCTGGACGCGTGTGCAGTTGGAGCCGGGGGCGTGGTAGTAGATGATGCTGTAGCTAGCGGACTGGGCCCATGCGGCGCTGGGGGCCGCCCACCGGCTCCAGTGTTAGAGGCAGATGGCACCGGAGGTTTTGAGGCCATTGCACTGGTGCCGCCCCCAAGGGGCTGCAGTGGGACGACATCCTGGCCAAAACTGCCAGAAGTGGAGCCTTTCTTATTCTGTGAGTGAAACGGCATCTTGGACTTTCTAAGGCCAGGAAGTGACAGGAGGCTTGATGACGCACGTAAGGGTCCAGGGGGAGGGATGTGACTGGCCAGGAACGACAGGCTGCCGCCAGAGCTGATCGCAGCGGCCCGGTGTTTCTGCTCGAAGATGGCCCGTGTGCCGTGCATACGCCGACCTGGCTGGTGAGTCAACTCTCCACGAGATTCCCGCCACTTGCGCACCTGAACACCGCACTCCCTCTCGATGAGGGCCTCCGTCACAGACAGAGAGATCACCTGAAAACAGAGCAGAGAGTATGGGAACAGATCTGGCTAACTCTTCTGGTACTTCTCTATTGCGTGCTCTCTCGTAAAATTGCGATTGTATGCATACCTCTTGCACCAGAACTTCCTCCCTGATAGTTTCAGGAGGGATGTTTCTCAGTCGCTCCATGGTCTCATACATGCCCTGCAGCTCACGGAGCTTATCCACAGACCCCAACATCTGCTTGAGGAGCACCAGACCCACCCTGAATACAATCTTCACTCCTGACCAAAAAAAAAAAAAAAAAAAAAGTTAAAGTTCTATTTCAATTAAATTTAGTTCTGAAATACTTTTTTTTGTTTATTTTCTACTTCTTGTTTCCACAAAAACATTAAGCAGCACAACTGTTTAAAGATTGATAATAATAATAATAATAATAAATGTTTATTGTGCAGAAAATCAGCATATTAGAGTGTTTTCTGAAAGATTATGTGACACCGAAGACTTGAGTACTGACTCCAGAAAATTCAGCTTTGGATCACAGGAAATAATTATTCTAATAAATTAATTTCTAGGAATAAATACATTTTAAAACACATTCAAAAACAGTTATTTTAAATTGTAATAACATTTCACAGTAATTTCTTATAAAATAAATGCAGCTTTGGTAAGCGTGAGAGATTTCTTTCAAAACCATTGATAAATCTCACCAACCCTAAGCTTTAGAATAATATTGTATCAAGTTAAAAATCAAAAAGTCATGTTGAATTGAAGCACAAACAGAACTATTTTTAACTCAATACAATAAAAGCATCACTTCTCACAGGTGCTTTTCTTCTCTAGTGTATATGACTGACCTTCACAGAAGAACATGTCCCAGACACGCAAGACACAAGACCAAGGCAGCGTACGGGAGAAAATGCACATAAACCACTCTGTCATGTACAAGATGGGGTCGATCTTAAATTTCTTCAGGTGACGATAAGCCATGGGACAAACTCTCCTCAGAAGAGAGAAAAAAATCTCTCCATCCAGCTGGATAGCTTCCTGAGGAACAGAAGAAGAGAAGAAAGAGGAGTTAAAAAAACACACACACACACACACTCTCTACTCTGGTCCTGGTAATAGTCTCTTTGAGTTGGAGTACTCACCAACCCAGCACTGTAGTAGCCAGGCAAGAATCTCTCACAGATTTGCACAAGACACCAGAAGGCTTGCTAAAAGAAAATCACAGTGAAGATGGTGATGGCTTCATATCCTGTGATATTCCTCTAAGCCACTTTTTTTTTTTCACCCTGTTGCTCTTTTTAAAGAAAACAGCCTAGCAGAGCAACATAAACAGCTTTTTAGCTTTGTTCAGCTCTGTCTTACCTCAGCAGGCATGTGCATGAGCAGCACCGCTGCCACCGGGGCCTGAGCCTGACAGTAGCCCTCATCTGGCCGATAGATTGTGTAGGCCTTCAGTATACGGTACAGATCCTGCTGCCTGAACACACACACACACACATTAGGTAAAAATAATGATGGAACTAATTAATGAAATTTCGGAAAATATTAACTGCTTATATTTATTTTTGTGGTATGTGTATATAAATAATACTATATTAATAATTTACATTTTTTTAAGTATACGGTTTGAATTGGGTGAGACTTTATCTGCTTAGATATTAGGTATAGATATATTCCCCAATATATAATAGATAAAATGAGAAGCAGAGGTGGGGTAAAGGCAAAGGGGAAGTATAAAACTGAGGATCAAAGCCGGTATCAATATGCACATTACGCAGTGAATACAGACTAATGGACTAAAAAAATAAAAAAAACAGAGGAAAAAAATCCCCTCCTTCAGTTTCCTAGATGGTGTAATGCTCTAAAGAAAAGCCTTACATCACCCTTCCCCTTGATAAAACCCTGATGTGTATTTACCCATGTCCTCCCCGAGCAGCAAACATCTCGTGGAATGGGAACTGCCTGTGCAAGTCCTTCTCTATGATGTCCAACCACTTCGGATCTCCCTGCTCTTGCTCCAACTCCTGAGAGACAAGAAAAGTGAAAAAATATGAGGAAGTGTAAAACAAGAAAAGAAGAGTGTGCTGAGCAGATAAACTGAGATTTACAAGACATGCTAAGAACATTTAAAAAGTAAGACCGGGCTCAAGACTGTATGTCTGTTTATCTTGACAGTTCAACAAAGTGATGTTAGCGGTCTTTACAGCAACAGCATATTATGAACTTGGGAAATAGCACCATGACTGTTTTCACAGAAGACGTATCAAACATGGCCGTACATCAAACTTTCCAGGATTGGATTCAAGGAGCTCCTGGCTGTTGGAGAGCAGCTGCCAGGCTTTAGATCTGAGCGAAGAGGGGATTCCTTTCCTGCAGCGCATTTTCACCTGCATCAGAAAGAAAACATAACACAGCATACATAAACATTCACAGCCACAGTATTTTCTATACCTAGTCAGGAATGTCTTCTGTGACACTTTAAGTGAGAAACAGACCTTTTGAAAGCGTCGAGATACCCATTTGTCCCAGTTTCTGAACATGTCCAACCATTTCATCTCTCTCTGCCTCGCCACGACCACAGCGATCTCCGCCTCACTACAAGACAGAGAGGGATTCACAAACACATAAACCACACACAACAAATAAAACTCACTCATGCCCTGAGATGATGATGTTGAGCTTCTGATAAAAAAGGCTCAAATCTTGAGAGGCTTTACACTGAATCTAAGAGAACAGACATGTAAAATACAGACAATGACTTCTTTTGAATCTCTTGAAACTCATTAGAAACCCTGAAATCTTCTGTTATTGGCAAACTAATGATTAATATGTCTTTGTAGTCTTGTAAAGAAATTACGTCTACCAAATGAACAAGCATATCACTGCACAGTAGTAATGATACCAGGCTAGAAGTGACTGACAGCAGAGATAGAAACTCGAGAGGCTCAGATCAAAGGCAAAGTGTGCAATTTCTGCACCACCAAAAAAAAAAACCTGTAAAATCTGTCTGGCATTGGTTAAATTTTTTTTTTTTTAAATAAATCAACACACACACGATAGTCCTGCCTTAAACTCACACCAATGATTAAACCAATGTTGCTATTTTAGGCTGGTCGAGATGCACAGACACACAGAACACAGTTTTGATAGCAGCACAGGGCCAATATTTACACTATTCAAGAAACCTTTTAGTCAAAAAATGTCTTAACTTAAAAATTAACAGCAGCATTCAATTTAAATCTGAAGTAGAAATCTGAAAACATTGTTGTGAACAAGTAGGCCTACATAGCTTACAAGCAAGAAATAATATCTCTGAACATAGCTACACTTTTTAGATGTGTTGAATATAGTAAAATTAAATTAAATTGTCAAAAACTAATAATTTATTTACTATTTTCAATATAGATAAGTAGTAGTAAAAAAAAAAAAAAAGATAGTATTTCTACTCCAGTTTAGTACCCTAAAATGCTATATTCTATTAAATATATAAAATAATTATTAATATTTTTTTTTAAAACAAATCTAAGGCAAATATGAGACTTTTAGTAAATAGGTTTTAAGGATTTGTTTAGCCTTGAAACCTCACCAGATGCCAGATCAGGTATACTTGTGAACTTGTCTGATTGACACAATGGCTTACAAACAAAAATAGCAGAAAACTAAATTTGACAGACAGCACACTGACCATATGAGAAAGTCTAATTTAAGACTAACCCACATTGACCATTTTTAAACAGCTGAAAAAGCATGTGGTGGTTAACGCTGTTTAAAGGAACACTCCACTTTTTTTGGAAATAGGCTC
>SCHK01277219.1:0-18707 GCA_004124795.1 Poropuntius huangchuchieni
CCCTAGTGGATATTTTACATTGTACTCAAGCCAAAAGAAGTAATCAAAACAATACTTGTAAATGTTTTGCTTTCTAGTAAGCTGACAGTGCATTTATTTTGTCTGCTTTTAAACAAATATTTGATGCATAAACCTGAAAAGAACATTTTAATTCAAATTTAAATTAATTGTATAGTGTTTTTCACAATATATATCATTCTAAAACAAATACAAAATAAAATAAAATAGATTTCTCATTCATAACAGAATGGACGGATGAACGGATAGATAGATAGATAGATAGATAGATAGACAAGCAAATACAAAATACAAGCATTTTTCTATATAACACTAATATCCACATGTGAAGTTTCTTAGAAGGAGTATGATAATATTGCTATATCAGTGTGTAATTGCATGCATTGCTGTCTTTATCTCACTAGGGGTCAATGTTACCCAGCGGGAGGAGGAAAAGTGAGTGAGTGTGTGTGTGTGTGTGTGTGTGTGTGTGTGTGTGTGTGTGTAACTGTATTAAACATTTAGGTTTTCTTTTTTTTTTCCATTATTTAGCAAGGATGTATTAAATTGATCAAAAGGTACAGTGAAGACATTTATAATGTTACAAAAGATTTCTATTTCAAATAAATGTTGCTCGTTTGAACTTTATATTCATCAAATAATCTTGAATAAATGTATTGCAGTTTCCACAAAAAAAGAAGCTTTATAACTTTTTTCAGCATTGATAATAATGTTTCATGAGCACCAAATCAGCATATTAGAACGTACAAACGTTACCGAACTCAAACCTTTGAGTAGTATATAATATGTATATAATATGTATAACCATTAATATTATTATGAACTGTGCTCACTGAAAGATTGAAGACGGATGTTTGTGAAGGTTTAATAGAATAAACAAACATAGACAAGGAGAGAATTCTAAGGCAACTGTTGGTCAACTTGTCAACTGTGCAGGTGATAAATGCTCCATCTGTGCAGATTTCTAGCAACTTTTTAAATAGCAAATCTTTTTGGATTGTGAATGTAAATTCTAACAACAAAAGTATTCCAGGAGGATATAACACTCAGAAATAGAAGGAAAGACTGATTATCTGGATCAGATTGGTTATCAGATTGGACATTATCAGCAAGAGGATCTGACCACATTCTAGTGAAACCAGTTTAACCCCTAAGGCTCGCCATTCGTCAACCAACAGATGCAGGTCGACACGAACTACAGAAGCGTGACAAAACCTGAGAAACTCATTCTTGGAAAATCCCTATGGTTTTTATTTCCTCCAATGTTTCTACAGAGGCTGCCTTGCATGTTCATATTTGGCATGATTTAAACTGGCATGAAAATCAGCGATGGCTAAAGGCACATGAAATCTCCAGCCTCTCTACATCTTTTCTGGACACAAAGTCTGTGAATATATTTCATCCTCAAAAACACACAATGTAAACATGACTTTGTAGCCAAAAAAATAATAATAATAATCACCTGTAAAATCATCATCAACATGACTACACAATCATATTAGAGCTTGCCAGACTGAGTGTTTTACAGTTTTTCTTTCATTATATGCATCAGAGATGAGAATAAGACTAACAGTATACCAAACTATAGTATGATTATTGTGGACATAAAGCAACTGTATCAGTATGATATTTATTACAGTCTTTTGTAGGCAGCTGGAGGGGTCAATTTAGGCAGTTGAGGCATCAGCTTCCCAGATGTATCCTTATAAGGGCTGTTACAGACAAGCTGATCTCTGACAAATACAGACATTGTTTTTTTATGGTTCTGAAAAAGTGTTTTTAAGAAAAAAAATAAAATTTTATGTGATATAACCATTACATAAAAAGTAATAGCACATTTACCTTGCACACTGAATGACGGCGAGTCAATCAATAATTATTTTAAATTATAAAGGCTATATAGGCTATATATATATATATATATATATACAATTTTATTATATATATTTAAATTTTATATATACATTTTTTTATTATTTTATCATGGTTTTTTTGTGTTTTATCGTGTTAGTTATATATATATAAAATAATAAAAAACATGATTTTTGAAAATTATTTCAAAATAAAATTTTGAAAGTTATCTGTTTTTGCAAAAAACTCTTCATATATTTATATATATATATATATATATATATTGTTTTTGGGGGACTGCTACATTGCATTTTACAAGTTTAACCTTGTCTTGACATAAAATTATCATGTCATATTATGTCAAATTATCTAATATTTGTAAGAGAATTATTTATTGACACAAAATCATGAGTCAGGCATTCATCATTCGTTCATTTATTCATTCACCATGCATGTTACACCATTGACTTGAATTTGATATACTTTTTTTTTTTTTATATAAAACTGCTTTGCTGTTTATTTGTATTAATTATTATGAAGTTAGCCAAACTACTTCATAAGGTTTTATTTTTTTTAAGAATTTGATCATTTTATTGGTAATCTTTTTTCATATTAATCCCCCCCAAAATATCAAAATGAATTTTAATTCCAAAATTCAAAACATGTTTAACATAAAAATGTTTTGAAATCATTACACATTTCTGAATAATTAATAGATCCGGGCAAAAAAAAAAAAAGAAAGAAAAAAAAAGAACAACGTCACTGACTCTTTGCAGAAAATCTCTATAATCCTTTCACAGCCAAAATGCACACAGTGAGACACGGCAAGCTTGTAATAGCCAAGTCTGAATGCTGGCAGTAGACAGACTAATTGTAGCAAGTACTACAACAACAACAACATAAAACTGAGAGTGCGGCTCTACAGAGAAACTCTAGACAAGGGCTGCGGCCAATTCTGGGTTTATAGATCGCTAGGCAACAAAGCAGGAAACTCGTCATGGACACAGGAGGTGAGAAAGGACAGAAAGCACTCCAGATGAAACGGCTTAATAAACAAGAAGTCATAAAGTAGAGGCAAAGTCCAAATACTATGTCTCACTGCTGGTTTAAATGTGAATATAAATCACAATCATGCTTTTTTTTGTCAGCTTAAAATCTTTTCTAATTCATTGGCGCCTCAATTTCCCTTTATGTATCTACAATTTGTGTAATCTAGTTGGCACAACACAAAACCGTGACAGAAGATAAGGCCTTGTGTGGACAGTAAGAACTGAGGTCATTCACAGAGTCATGCTTACACAAAACATCAATCGATTAGGCATAATGAAGTTACTGTCTTATCTCCTTCAAAGCACATCCACAATCTCTCATTTTTCCACACCTCAATCATCTACTTAATCATATTTGGCTCAAAGACAAAAGATGCTTGTCAACACCCAAACATCATGGCGTGTGCTGTTTTGGTTTAGGCGCTGAACCTATTTTGTTTTTTTATTACCTACTGTGTTGTACAGTTTCTAGGCAACCGGTTACTTCCCCAGCCAGTGAGTTTGTACAGGGTTCTCCTTTTTCTGCCTTTCCATGTAGGCAATAACAGGACCACGGCATTCATCTGCGGACACCTCATTAACCAGCACTTGCCGAGTGACCCTGTACATCATTATATGAGTGATTTCTGCTGTCCATTTACCTCCCGGTCAATAAGCTTCCCACAAGAAGCTCGAAAGTCCACAAATGACATCTCAGATGACACGAACATCTGGTGAAATAAATACTACGTTTAGCCACAATGCATTGGAAGTGAGAGATTTATGGAGTTAGATCAACTGGGGGGTATTTAGCGACTGTACACACGACTTAAAGGGATAACTCACCCAAAAAGGAAAATTCTGTCATTAAATACTCACCCTTATGTTATTCCAAGACCTTTGTTCATCTTTGGAACACAAATTAAGATATTTTTGATGAAAGCCAAGAGCTTTCTGACCCTCCATAGACAGCAATGTAACTGAAATGTTCCCAGGCCTAGAAACACATTAAGGATGTCGTAAAAATAAACCATGTGACATCAACCGTAATTTTATGACGCTACGAGAATACTTTTTGTGCGCAAAGAAAACAGAAGCTTCATTAAGTTACGGTTGAACCACTGAGGTCACATGTACTTATTTTACAGATGTCCTTAACGCATTTCTGTGCCTGGGAACATCTTAATTTGTGTTCCAAAGATGAACAAAGTTTTTTACAGGTTTCTTACAGGTTTGGAACAACGTGAGGGTAGGAAATAATGGACAGAATTTTCATTTTTGGGTTAACTATCCCTTTAAAACAGCCAACCAAATTGCTACACTAATAAGCCTTGTTGTTATTTGCCATAGCCTGTCTTACTGAACTGTCTGTGACATACAAACCTCATTGTAGGCAAATTCTTAACATTATGATAAAAAGCAGTTTTTATGGTTCATGTTTCCAGAAAGATTGGAGTTTTGTCTGTTCTGTTCCCAAAACCAAACAGGAATCTTGAAAAATAGGATCAGACTTTGTACCTCTGACACAATGAACAACTAAACATAAAAAAAAATAGACTGTCCAAAAGCAAAGGTATTTACATTTGCACAAAAAAGGGACAGTATGATGAATGTATTTAGAAAGAGGAATAATTTATTTAAATTGTTCATGACAATAAGCTTCATGCATCTTACATTTCCGTGATTTGTTTCTCCATTAAATGCAATGACTACACATTTTAATTACTACACAACTTAAAGCAGTTAACTTAATCAACCTAACTAAATTAATGGCGGCCATTGTAAGTCTGTAAGGCCGCAAGTGCACATGAACTGTTACATTTGGGACAGGGCCAATGAGTGAGTAAAGTGCTCTCTGATGGTTAGACTAATGAGTTCTACCTTGAATCCCCTGAGCCAATATGCATGCACTGGCGTAGTGGGGACCAGATCACGTGGGGTTTGCTGGGATTTCATTCAGTAGGACAGTTCCACTGAGATGAATAAGCTTTTAATTAAGCTTTTAATCTGAATTGGTTGGTGGCTGAAGAACTACACCCAAGCCCACTTGAAAATGTGCTTGGTGTACGATTAATGTGGGATCCGTTAGTATTTGCAATAGTTATAAAAACAATCCTGTCTAATTTGCAGAACTAAACCACCATAATTGACATGTATCAGACCAACTGGACTGAGGCCCAATGACAAGAAGAGTGACAAATATCTGAATGTTTCTGTAGAAATGGTCTTTGGTGGACAGCTCATATTCTCTGTATCTTTTGCAATAAATTCACTGTGAAAAGATGCAAGTTAATATAAAATCAAAGCAATTTGCTAAATAATTAGTGATTTAGTCAGTAGAAATGGCTATTTATTTTTAATATGACTATATTTAATTTAAAATTATGCCTGGTATCAATTTTTCTTATCATATAAGTCTCTTATAGTAACTAAGGTTGTAAAAACAGTAATATTGTGCAACAGCATTAAAAATAAATAAATAAATAAACTTTTCTATTTTAATATATTTTAAAATGCAGTTTATTCTTTTAATGGCAAAGCTGAATTGTCAGCATCCATTCCTCAAAAAACAGTTCTATTATTAATATTGAAAACAGCTGTGCTGATTTTAACATTTTTGTGGAAACAATTATCTTTATTTGAGGATGAACAGAAAACAAATCTTTCGTAGCATTAAAAATGTCTTTACTATTACTTTCAAAATATTTTAATCAATTTAAAGCATAGTATTGATTCCTTAAAATAATAATAAAAATAATCACCAAAAAGACATTGTGAATATCCAATACTGAATTGCTTACCAACTACTGGTTATTACAACATTATTGCTGGGTAATAATAAAACAAAAATGTTTTTGTCTCCGCCAGGATAAATGAATAGCTCCCAGCTGCTTAAGTTCATGTATCACACCGTCTATCACACACCAAGCTTACACCTGAACATTATACTAACTAAGAATTGTGACTTAGTCTTATGTCCCTCTGTAAATAATGATTTTATAATAAGATGCAGTAAATTAACCATTTGCATGACCCAAACGTAACTATATGTTCACACCTTTCCTAAACACCCTGAACTCATCATGAGTCACACACAGCTAACTGTTAGTCACAACCACACTTCCAGTGAACATGAGACACAGAACTTGTGGCAACCAAAACTTCATTGTTCACTCATCACATAAGGAAATAAGTGAGTAAAGATAGGCCTAGTAATTTTTTACAACCCACACATCCCACATAACAAAATATGTGTCATCTCATGACATTTTAAACTCCTAATAAAATCATATATATATATATATATATATATATATATATTGATGTTACTGAGTTTTATTGAATTGTCTTGTTGTTGTACATGTTATTGAAACAAAGTTTTTGGGTGGAACATATCGAAGGTCTTATCCCTTTTTCTTTGAAATAGCCAATAGGAATTAGTTTTGTCACAGCCATCAACCATGATTTGCTACATCAGCTGGATGGTTTTAGTTGGACGTTCTCTAGAAAGCATTTGATTGGACAAAAATCTGGGGTGCAGGATGAGTCATCAATATTTTGCTCCATTTTCCCAGAAAACAAAGACTGTACTGATTTTAACATGCATATATCTGCTTAACTAGAATTTTGTTAATGTTTAAGAGTAGGGGTGTGCAATAGAGTGGTGGAACTATGATGTCACTTTGTAGCCAAAAACACGGAAGAGAGTTAGCATTTTAGCACTTCCATGCTAGCATGGTCCCAAAATCAATGGGTTTTTTGAATGTGATTTTGGTTAAATCCCTAAAATAAAGTCCGTGGTTCACACAGGCTCAAGATACTTTCATGTTTTATTCTATGACATAAAACACACCAGTCAAACCCCAGTCCTGATTTTTTGTTACGTGGAGACACGTTTTTAATTAAAATATTCATATTAATCAAAGATTTTTAGATTTTTTTTTAATGCCCCTAATTTTTAAATGTACAGAAATACATGCTTTCATATGTCCTTTAGTTATGATTACTTCATTTATTCACTATACTATTTGTTAATGTCTCATTTCAATTCTAGTTTGGCTCTAGTTTTGTATGTATTCCAGTTTATATGAAAAGGTTCATGTAGCGTGGATTAAAATTCACATACCGAGTAAATCCTTTTCACTGAACACATTAAAAATAAGTTTGATAAAGTTGTCGGGAGCGTGGTGGTGGTGATGTTAAAGGCGAGCGACCAAGGTGCCATAGTTCGTTTATAGCCTAAGTTTAGCTTTTAAGTTCTGGCGCTTTTATTTAGGCATTAAAATTCATCAAAGTTATATTATTTTGTGAAGATTATCTTAATGGACAAAACGTGTAAGTTTCATGAACTATGGTTGAACACAGAGCTTATTTTTTGTGATAGTCCAAAAGCCTATGGAAAGCCTTTACCAGTTTCATGCTAGTTTTCATAGTTCCCCCACTCTATATGTATCCTGTATGATAATATCATAACTCTTGTTTTAATGATGCAAGCTGAGTATGACACTGACAGAAAATTTATGAGCTTTTTGTCAACAATACTATCAACAATATTGATTTTACACAACAGTTCACAGTGTTTCCCACAGACTTGAACTGTATTTGTGGCGGCATATATATGCAATTTCATTCTCCGCCAGCGGGAGGCGCTAAAAGCGGGAGAAACAGAGGTTTCCATGGTAACGCTGTACACAAATCTTTGCTCAGTCGCAAACGCTGCTTTATCACGCATTACATGCCAAATAAAATGAAAATTTTATTTCAAAATTTTCTGAAAAAGTCGGTTTCCTTCAGAAATACAGTGACATTAAAAAAATTGTATCAGATTTCGATTTTGAAACGTGCAGTCCTCATATTTATTCAATGACGTCAGCCTTTTTGAAAATCTATTTGTGGCGGTCAGTTCTGATATTGTGGCGGGCCGCCACAAGTAACTCAATGTATGGGAAACACTGGTTCAACAAACAAGAAGTTAATACACATTTTAAACATAAAATTCTCATTGAATGTTTTTGCTTTGTTTCGCCAATGGAAATTTCATGGGGGCTCTTTTCATGGAGACATTTAAAGTTGATATGCGTAATATACTGAATGTCATACTTAATGCTTTTAAAGTGCCATAAAGCCAGAGTGTTTACATTTATCAGTAAAACAACAATTGAATGGATTATTTATAGCTGGCTCTGTACATTAAACAGCTATTTTAATACAAAAAATGAGACACTTGACCTTTAAAGGTCAATAACTTCAAAACAAAGAAACAAATTAGCCATAACACACCACTACAAATCAACCTATGGAAAAAGTCATAACTCTGGAGTTGCTGTGATCAACAGGCTGCTTAATTATGAGAATAACAGCTGCTTAGAGATCGAACCAAGACTCCACAGGCCAGTGGCAGAATGCGCCACATCCTAGTACAGGGTGTGTTTATAAAAGAGAAAGAAACTATGTTTCTTCATGTCTGTCATAACACATTTATTGCCTTGTGTGGCTTAATCATACATTGATAAAAGAAAGATGACCATAAATATATGGTGAAACGGAGATTCAGTGCCAACATACTAAAATAAGCACTAAACTTTCACTGACAGCACTACTTTGGGGCAAAAATGTGGTCTTTACCAATGTTCACGCAAACGTATTAAAAAAGGTTCTGAGTGGAATTTCAGTGAAGAAGCACAGATGATGATATCAGGATTCACATATTAGATACACTACCAGCCAAAAGTTTTGAACAGTAAGATTTTTTATGTTTTTTAAAGAAGTCTCTTCTGCTCACCAAGTCTGCATTTATTTGATCCAAAGTAGCAAAAATTTAAAATCTGTAATATTTTTTTCTATTTAAAATAATTGTTTTCTGTTTGAATATATTTTAAAATGTAATTTATTCCTGTAATTTCAAAGCTAAATTTTTAGAATCATTACCCCAGTCACACGATTCTTCAGAAATAATTCTGATATTCGGATTTGCTGCTCAAAAAACATTTATTAACATTATTATTATTATGTTGAAAACATTCTTTGATAAATAGAAAGTTCAGAAGAACAGAATTGATCTGAAATGGAAATGTCTTTATCATCACTTTTGATCAATTTAAAGAATGCTTGCTAAATAAAAGTATTACTTCTATCATTTCTTTCCCCCAAAAAAAGAAAAGAAAATACTGATACCAAGCTTTTGAGTGGTTTAGTGTATAAGGTTACAAAACCTTTTTAATTCAGATAAATGCTGATCATTGGATCTTTCTATTCATCAAAGAATCTTGAAAAAATTGCACTCAACTGTTTTAAATATTGATAATAATTAATAATAATAATAATAATAATAATAAATGTTTCAAATCAGCATATTAGAATGATTTCTGAAGGATCATGTGATGCTGAAGAATGGGGTAATGATGCTGAAAATTCAGGTTTGATCACAGGAATAAATTACATTTTAAAATATTTTCAAATAGAAAGTAGTTATTTTAAATAGCAAAAAGTAAAAATATTTCACAATATTGCTGCTTTTGCTGTATTTTTGGATCAAATAAATGCAGGCTTGGTGAGCAGAAGAGAATTCTTTAATAAAAAAACAATAAAAATCTTACTGTTCAAAAACTTTTGACTGATAGCATACATAAAGTCTGATGACAAGGAATTAAATGGTTTTAAAAGCTTGAAGCTTGAAGATTTTATTATCAGATAGACAGATGAAAAAATTAAATCTCAGACAGAACATATTAGATTGCACATTAGACCCCTTAGACCTCAAACTCAAATGACCTCATAAGATCACTAAGTAACCACATCAGATCACAATTTTCTAGGCCTTGTTAGCATGTTTCTAATTGTAAGCATTTTTAATAAGTATTGTTAGCCATTTATACTACATACTGTATATGTAACATGCTTGTTTAGCATGTTGCTATTGCATGTTTGAACATTATTAATGTGTTTCCACATTGTCAAAATGTTTTAACATGTTTTTAAACATTGTTAATATTGTTGCATCCTAATTTGCACACCGTCCGTCCTAATTAGTACTCTAATTACAATCAATGTGTCCCAAATCATAGCACGCTGAAATTACAAAGGTATATTCCAAAGGTACCTAAATGGTTATTTTCAGTGGAAATTCAAAGTCCAAATCCGTGCACACTCTGACAGGAGCTAATACTGCCCACAACCCAGTGCAGTTGGACAAGGATTCAATAGAACTACAAGTGTTTAAAAAAAACTACAAACATGGCAGATAAGCGAGGCCAACAGTTAAGTAGAGAAAGGGATTTGAGTAATTAATCAAAATCTAACCTGATGAAAAAAATATTTCATGTTATCTGCTGTATATTGCAACAACACTGTGAACTTTTATAAAGATATGTTTAGCAATTAACTTTAAAATGCATCATTGTGTAAACACATGAGGAGAGGTCTTGAATGAAAGACCTACGACTAGAAGATCAATGTGCTGCTTCATTTCTGTCCAATGCAGTACGAATTTAAACAAAATGTGGATGATGTTAACTGTGACAAGATGAGTGACAGTACAATTTAAATGGTGATAGGATGCAAAGAGAGGTCCATTAAAGATGTAATTATGACAAAACAGTGTGTTCCAAAGCATGTTTTATTATGCTAATACCACAGATGGGGCTGCACAATTAATTAAACAAAACTAAAAAAATTATCCAATCAAGTTTATCAAATCAAGGGCTGCATATATTAAAGAAGTTGTGATGTGTTTCAGAGTGACAAGCAGCACTGTGTTTTCTGTCTGTGTTTTCATAGGCCTACTTTTTTGTGCTGTTATGTTATTGTTATGTTATTAAATGTGTTGTTAAGTTATTGAAATATTAACTTAAAATCTCAGGGAACGCCTCAAGTAAATATTTTATGTCTATAATGTTTGGTGGACAAAAAAGTTTGAGAACCCCTGATCTACTGGCTTTAAAGGGACAGAAAGGAATGTAAAAAGCAGAAACCTGATTCAGTATTAATCAATCCACAAGAATAAGACTTTTAATTTATTGATATTGGTTGATATTGAATATATATTGGCGGAATGAAAACACCTTAAGTAAACTAAACTTTAAAAACGTGAATAATTTAATAAAAATGTTAAAGGTCATCTTTAGCAAATCCCAAAATGAATATCCTTTGGCGAGCAATCAGATTACGTAAAGAGGGAAAGCCAATGGCTAACCTTGCAATTTGCGTGGACCTGAAGCTGGACCAAACTGGTAAATCCACATTCATTGGTTAACTCCTCTCATTCCTCACATGACTCAGGCCTGATAGCATGCAGTATTCAGATCTTATTAACTTATAAAAACTTTAAGTATCTCTTTATGTTTTGCACACTGCAGATTATCCTTTAAGAAATAAAGTGAAAATGTTATGACATGAAATTCTGTATTATAGATTAAAAAAAAAAAAAAAACAATATTAACGACATGTAAGGCCATTAAAGGTGATGTGATAACTGTAAGCAAGCCATTTAGGCTTATATTTTAGAAAAAAAAATTCATAGAGTGTCTCTGTGGTGCTGCCTTAAAGTCTTTTTAGACTTAGTTCACCCCAAAATGAAAAGTTTGTCATTTACTCAACCTCACATTATTCTGTATTGCATACACAGATCAGTGTTGTCTTGGACCCCAGTTACTTTCATTGTATGGACGAAAACAGTTCTTCAAAATATCTCCTTTTGTATTCCACAGAAGACATGAAGGAATAAGGTTTGGAAAGACATAAGGGTGAGTAAATAATGCACCAAAAAAGGGATGGGGGTGGGGTGAACTACACCTATTTTCATGAGCTATAACTCCAACCAGAAAGGCCAGTAAATAAATTAAGCATGGAAAGCTGGCACGATTTAAGACTTACTGCTGACAAGACATTTCACAGGATCAACAGCCAAGAAACATCTATACAACTACTGTTTCAAATGGTGAGTAAATACAATATTATATTAATATCTTGTAGCATACGTTCCCAAAATAAATAACATATAATGCCACTGACAGAACAGACATTTCCACACCATTCCATTTTTTTCTTTTTCTTCTTTTTATGAGAATACCAAGAATACCTATTCAAGTTTAACCTGAAATGTACTGCCTGCATTTAACAGATCAATGTGCAAAGTCCTTTACAGTGAGTTTTACACATCTGGTTCATGTCAGTCAGAATGAATGAGTTTGTTCTGGCTTTCTTCTGGATGACATGAACTATGTTCTTGAATTTCCTGTGATATGTCACATTTTGATTTGTTATTGCAGAACATTGATGACCATTCTTTCCAAAGCATAAAGAAGAGAAGAAAAGTAGAAGCTCCCACGCAGAACCATTTCTTCATATTGCCAGATATAATCTGTCTGAAGGTGACAGCTAAACATCTCAGCTGATCTTAAACTGACAAAAACATATCGTAAACAATGTAACTGGAAACACATCCATGACCATGGCAAATAAATACCACAAATCTCAACAGCTATGGTAATCATTTTCTTATTGTTGAACAAGGGTTTCTGCTTACAGCACCTATCAAACACGAGACAGCTAATACTGACTAAAGCCAAATCTTACACAAATCAGCGGTGCAACAGTGTTTACATTTACATGATTATTTACCCCTGAACAGAATATGACAGTGCAGTACACCTTTAAACGCCTTTATAAATATTGTATACATGCTGTCAGTTTGACACTTACCGTATCTCGGCTGGGTTTAGTGGGGAGAAAAAAACGGGAATAGAAGAACCACCTTGGTGTAATACTGGCAAAACAGACCGTTCTGTCGATGGCAATTCTTCACAAGTACGTAAAGTTCGCCTGTAACAACTGTCGCCTCATGAACTTGTTGTTATTCTTGACTTGAATGCTCTGCAAAATAGTCTATGTTTATCTGATACAGCCGAACTCAGAAACCGATCGACCTTTCACTTCTGTACGCGTAAATAAGGCGGAATGGTGGGAACGGTGGAGGACTGGAGCGCAACAGTTTCTCTACACGTCCACAGCGGGAATTTACGAATTCTACTATGGTAGAGACAGAGCTTATGAATATTAATTAGGCCATACTGACGTTGCCTGGTAACCTTCCGGTAACGTCCAATCACGTAAATTTTAATATTCATGAGCAAATGATTCAGCAAATCGCTCTTCGCAACTGGGAGAACGTCAGATTGCGTCATTAATATTAATGATTCAAGGCTTCGCAATAGTAAGACTACCGTCTCCATTACGGCTACAGGAGCGCCATCTGTCGACGCACCGTAATATAACCTCCACCCTGTTCAAAGAATACAGGTCACTATTTCCACTTTGTTATAATAAAGGTTTACATTTTCCGCATTATTTCTTTATGTTGTCATTAAAAAAAAACATTCTGACAATTACCATAAAGAACACTTTATACAAAAGTTTATTAAAACATTTTCATTAACAAAAACAAAACAGAACACAAGCTGTCTATAAAACGGGTCGACTTTATTGCTTAGAGAATACAGCTTACAGCTTTTGCAAAGGCATGTGAATACGCTTCTCAACTACACCTTACCAGTCATCACAAGATATGAATTAACCACACATTCACAACTCCACTTTTACACATTGCACCTGGAAAAAATCTGCTATCAAAACATTGTACAAAGTGAGAGTTACAGAGCGTTCGGTGTGATATGCACCAAAGCACTCACGTCATACAGAGAGCAAATACCACGAGCAGATTTCCGAAGCCTATCTGGTGACTGAATTTTCATAGTTTTTCTATCTTTGGTACTATGAGACAGATTTTATTCTGCACATGTAAATCTTTTCCTTGGAATACTGTTCTGAACACAGGGCAGGTAAAAGCCTATCTACACATAATCTTTACCCTCACTTGAACTAAAAAGAACCAAAAAGCAACGTCCTACATTACAAATCACATTCTCTGATCTCACTCAGCAGAACAAAGAGAAATACAGAAGCGGGGATGAACGGCTGTAAAAATCACTTTCCAAAAAATGTTCCCCAAATGTGTCTCTTTAAGCTATTTTACAAAGACAAATATAAGAGAAATACGCAAATCGCCTAAAACAGGATGCGATTCAAAACACCGGCTCCTGAAGTTAACCAATGACAATTTACATGGTGCGCCTCATGTCACAGTCACATCACATGACCTAACATCCTTCTCACACACATACGCTGAAACTTATGGCAACTGCCTTCAATTAAATCAGGAACGAATGAGAAAGAAAAGAGGGATTTTCAAAAGCTAATAATTCTAGTTAACAAGTGAATCGAGGCAAACATATCACAGGAGAACACCTATGATTGCTCCTAAACCGTCAGTATGAATTTATACTGGTGATCTGGGATTTAAAAGTTTATATAGAAGAAAACACTGCAGAGGTCCCTCTCTGCTAAGGTTACAGAGAACAGAGCGTGTGTGGGAGACCGAACATGTCTGTAAATATATATATATTTGTCAATCTATCTGTGTGCTTCGGGGAAAGCCTGCCGGGATTCACATGTCGTCCTCTTCATCTTCANGGAGACCGAACATGTCTGTAAATATATATATATATTTGTCAATCTATCTGTGTGCTTCGGTGAAAGCCTGCCGGGATTCACATGTCGTCCTCTTCATCTTCATCCTGGGAAGATCCGGCCTGCTGAGCGGAACTGGCTGAAGCCGCCGCTAGCTGTGCCTGCTGGGCGGCCTGCTGCATCTGTAACCACTCCTGCTGTGCCAGCTCAGCCTGCTGCTGCCGTGCCTGTAAGACAGCAGAACTTATCAGAAGAGCCGCTTCAAATCACAGCGTTCATGCTGTTATACAAACACAAGGCATAAACTGTTAAGCCACAGAGCGAGAAGTTGATTTAATCCGTTTCGTGAACAGTTCAACATTCAGCATTTTTACCTTGGCAAATAATTCCTGTTGTTGACGGAGAAGTTCTTCCTCAGGTATGCCAAGGTTCTCTAGTCGAGAGCTGGCCTTCCTCCGTTTAAGTGCTACAGTTTTACACTCTTGCAGAACGTCTTTTACTTCTGCGATGTATGACCCAAAACCTAGACTTTCAAGTGCTGAGGGAAAAAAGCAAATAAATAAATTCCCTGTTACATATACCTGTTGGAAATCAGATATCCAAACAGTAAACCAAAAAAATCATCATCATCTTCATACTGTAACATTATATCATAACTGTAACACAATCTTATTTATCCACCTTCTGTACAAATCCAAACTAAAAGCCAAAATACTAAATTAATCTTTAGATTAACCTGAATTAGCCTATATGTTAATACAATCTAAGACCGTAAAAGATCTAAAAAGTTGCAGGTTCAAACCCACAAATGGACAACAATCCAATCACCATTGTGGATTCGATGAATATATTTAAAGGGAACGCTCATCCATAAACAAAAACATTTTCCCTGATATTGCTCCAAACATGTATGACTTATTTCCTACAATGGAACACAAAGATACTATGAAGAAATGTTTCATGAAAAACTGCATAAAATGTAAAAAAAAAAAAAAAAGTTTGTGTTCATACAATTAAAAATCAAGAGCGTTCAACACTGCACCAAAAAAAAAACACCTATACACATTTTCCAAAATATCTTATTTGTTTTCCAAAGACCAATGAAAAGCATAGAGGTGTGGGGCAGGCCAAACTATTTTCATTATCAGATGAACTCAACCTATCTAAGCCAGTTTAAGATGGTCCCCAGACCATTTTCAGCACGTCTTCAAGACTGAACTGATGAAAATTGTCCAAAACCCTTAAACGCTTAAATCAGTCAAACGACTAGCCTGGCCAGATGTGGTCAAACTAATCCTTAAGACACAGTCTTAACATATTGGCTATGTTTATGTTACTGACTACAGGGTGGAAGAGCAGCTAAGACCAGCAGACCAGTTTAGGCTGGTTTTTGTCATTTCAGCCAATGACAGTGAACGGTGACTGTTGAGTATATCAGAAGCAAGCAAGAAACACAGGTTTTGGAAGAACATGAAAATTAATAAATAAAAGAATGTTAAATCTTGAGTGAACTGCACTTTAACTCAAGCTTACTACGCAAATTTTGAATAAAATCCTCCATCACGTATCCAAATGGATTACTTAGCTGTTAGTGACCTCACAGTCGTCAAGAAGTGACATCCTCACCGTTTATAACATGTTCTGGGGATATAGTCTTCTTCTCTGATTTATTGCAGATCTCGTTGGCTTCTGATGAGACGAGGTGAATGAACTCTGTGCAGCAGTTCACCACTAGCTCTCTGGCATCGTTCGCTACTCGCACATTGGGAAGCGTTTCTTTAATCATTTTATTGATCGCCGCCCTCGGGATCGTCAGATCATCGTCGTTGCCCGATGAAGAGGCCATGAGGGATGAGCTGCCCGGACGCTTCAGAGTTTGAAGGGAATCGAAAGCAGGCGAGGAAGTTCAATGGGCTGTTAATGAAAAGACACCCACAGCGGAGGCTTTGTGTGGAGATTCAAATGGTGTGGTCGGCTTTCTTATAGCAGATCGTTAAAACACTGTCGGAGAGAATACATACTTTTGAATATACGTTTGAATTCAAATACAGGGAAAGAGTGTGGGTGTGTGACACAAGGAAGGGAGGATGAGAGGAGTCGGTACCTTTCGGCTGATCAGTTTACGCTGACTCTCCACATCCACACATCAGAGCTGCTTCTGCTGCTGTTCCTGTGCGCGTTTATGATCATGATTCAACTCCAATCATTCATTTTCAAGCTGCCGGGATAAACTAACAGACGCCGCGCGCGTTCGGCTAAAGCCCGGAGCGGAATTTTTTAAGCATTCGAAGCTCTTAATTCATTACTTCACCCACTCGGTTAGCGATCAACGAAATGAACCCCACAATGCAACACTTCCGGATATCCGTTGATCCTTCTGCTTGTTATTGTTTCGTGGGGTTGCTCGACAGTGCCGCCTACTGTACGAGACGGAAATTACGAAATTTGATCTGTTGTGTATACCTCTGACATTTTGTACTGAAAAAGTACAAAATTGAAATTGCATTTCTTCCTTGTATTATGCATAGTTATGTGATATAATAATATGTTATTATAACTGGCACACACAGACAACAGGCGACGCACTCCAAATTATATCAAGTTTAGGTCATAGTTTAGGTTGCTATTTAGCTATTTAGCCTACATAATCCTCTTTGTAATCTTTTAACCATGTGATTAGGACATTAACTTGAAACTTTTGATGTTTGTATTGGGTAAAGTGCTGCATGTCTTGAAATAGAAATAGAAGAATTTATCAGAATTTGTGAAAAACTGATCAAATCATCATTCAGGACCTAGTTGTTAAAAACGTTTAAACTGGATTAGAATAATCCCTTGTTTTGCTATTCAGGATCAGGTAATCTTATTTCTGTTCCAGTTTTTCAAAGCAATTCTGGATTAGATCACCCTGATACACTCGTTTAGATCCGGATTATCAGTGTTCGAGACTAATTATCACAATGTAGGCTATAGGTAAAGAACAACAGGTGGAACATTTAGCTTGGAGTTAGTGTTGTCAATTCAAATATGCACAAAACAGCACAAAATATCCAACAAATAACCCATTTTTTTATTTTTCAACAGTCAGACTACTCATCTAGCCGACAACAAATAAATAAAACAAACAAATATAGTGGATATTTTGAGCACATATTCTTAATTTAGACTTTTGAAGCCCAGCTTTTAGGAGGCAGCTTTCGGGGGTGGCTTTGGTTTGTGATTTGTTACTCCGCCAGACAAATTTGTACTTCTGCTCTGAGTTTCTGAATTAAGAAGTGACTTATAGGCATCATCATCATCATCGTTGAGCAAAGACTGCTTCAAGTTTGAGTAATGACTACTGGCTCTGCCTGTAAGGATTCACCTCCATCACCCTCTTCTGTCAAGAAGGCAATTTAGGTGATTTCAGCCCCAATTTCTTTCTGTTATTCACTTTCTCACCCTTAATAGAGTTAAAAGTTCCTTCAAATGAAGCATAAAGGCATAACACCCCCCAGTAGAGTGTGGGTTTCTCCAAAATTAGATCCACCACTCTAGTGTAGTAAACATGGTAGTTTAGCGGCCTTGAGCATGATTAATTCAATTGAACAAAAGCCAAAGCACATCAGCTAATTGATGTTTAATTGGTGTGTGTTTAAAAAAAAAACAATTACACAGACATACTATTTAGCCTTTCCCCTTTCCCTGCACTTTCAGTGCTGGGTTGCATCAGGATGTGAATCCGGCATAAAACCTTTGCCAAATGGCAGTGCGGATAATTCCACTCTGGCAACTCCTATGGGAGAGAGAGAGATTGCTCAGCCTTTCTTAAAATACTTACAGAGAGGCACTGACATGTCAGGTATTGTTCTTTTGCCACCACTATTTTGGTAGGAGAGGATACCATCAAAAGGCATGTGTTGAGCACACAAAACCACTGGAGCAATACACCAGGAACTGTACACTCAATTTTGCTTTGGTAATACTGATACTGTGAAAAATGCAGAACTTGTCAGGCCAAAACTTCAGCCTGAAAGAGTGAACCCGAAGGAGTCACATTCTACCCGTGGAAAAACAATGTCTCAGTGCTCTTCTAAAGGCACAAAGCGAACTCTGGTGAAAGATGTGTCAATTGCATTGGCCAGCCTGGTCAATTTGTTTGATTTCCAAAGGATGTCCACATTGCCCACACCAAGCATGAGTTTTATTCCTTTTTACTATTGTAAAATACTATTCAACTGACCATGATGCACGTATCCTGAAGGAAGGCTCCTTATAGAGTTCCCAGCTAATCAGGATAATCTTCTT
>SCHK01277420.1:0-19695 GCA_004124795.1 Poropuntius huangchuchieni
AAAAATGCCTCTCTAGATCTTAATGTGAATGTTTCGTGTTTTTTTTTTCTTTCCAAGTTAGCCTTATGTGTGTATTTGTAATACTTTCACCTATACCAATTTAATATGCATAAGCATAAGCTGTTGGCTGAACTCTCAACAAATGGTGTGAGCTTGGGATTTTGCCTACCTCCACAGTTCATAATTTTGCGCACGGTTGTAGTAGAGAGGATTTTCCGACTCCTCAGGAAGTCAGCCAGCTGGCCTCCTATCGGCACAATGATCGTCATCACCATGTGTGGCACCGCTGACAGAATGCCCACCTAGGACAGGCCGACATCATGTAGTTAGCCTATTTCTAGAGTGAATTGTGGTTGTTAAATTCACAGAGGATTCTGTAACTTTAAATCACATAACAGCCCACCTTGCTGATGGGGAACCCAAAGACCTCTTCAAAGTAAGCTGGCTGACTAATGAGGAGGAGGTAAAAGGTCCAGCTACGGCAGAAGTTTGCCACAATGATGGCATAGACAGGCATAGATGTGAAGAATTCACGCCAAGGAGTTTTAAATTTCTGCAAAGAGAGAAAAGAAAGCAGTTTTTACAAAGTAGTTTAGGATATTACATTGCCATCTTAATATTAAATTGAATATATATATAACGTTTTACAGTTTATTATACCAAATGCATAAAAGAAGACTACCTCAGTAGCACTCATTAAACTGGCTCCTTCCCCAATAGAGGTCTCGATGTATGTCCTTTCTTCCTCACTGATGGTGGGATGGATCGCTGGACTGTTATAAGCCAGCAAGAGCCAGAAAATATACCATATTATGCCAAACACACCTGGATATGAGCACAGAACCACACATCACTTTAACACTGCATCTTTGAAATGTAACATTACAAATTAACACATTACGGTGGACATCAAGGGTTCACTAAATGCAGTATATTCAGTGATTGATTTACTACTTTTTGCCATCTATTCACGGTGACTCACTCTGTATTTATATCAAATACTGATACTCTTAAAAGTAAAGGTTCTTTATTGGCATCTATGGTGCCATAAATAATATCCATCAAACCTTTTCACTAGACAAAATTTCCTTTATTAAAGGTTCTCTAGATTATTAAAATGTAAAAAAAAAAAAAAAAAAAAAAAAAAGGTTATTCTTTGGCATTTGTTGCAAACCTCCCTTTTTAACCTTTATTCAGTTCAGCTTAATTCAATTCAGTTCCATTCTATTTAGTTGAATTAAGCTTGATTTAATTCAGTTCAGTCCAAAGTTAAGGGATTTAATATGAATGTAAATTATTTTGATTGATTAAAGTCTGGCAAATGTGTCATAAAGTCAGTTAATAAATGTCATCTCTCAGATTTTACTCAGTTTCATTTTCAGTGTATAAATCATTTTTTACCAAAACATTTCAAAGGCTTACCCTAAACTCACCATATATATAGAAGACAGAGGGCCAGCCTACATACTGCACTAATATTCCAGCCAGTGGCATGGCTATCACAGCTCCTGCATAAGATCCTGCCAACCAGAACACACACACACACACACACACACACACACACAGAAAAGCGTAATTAAGAAAGTTAAATTAAGAGAGAGGGCATTAATCAACCTGCAATATTCCCTTCACATGACAGTTCAATAATTTGAAGCCATTGCGGGGGTTGCCTCATAACTGCCAGAGGATAACTGGCATGATTGGTTTGGTTCGGCTTTGAGAGAGCAGAATTAGTTTTGTTCATTTTAATTTTAGTAACTTCTACATTTACCTTCAGATTCTCATATATTTGGGGGACGTTCTAAAGGAATGGTTCATCCAAAAATGGATTCTGTCATTATTTTCTCAAGTTAAATAATAAGAACTTTTTAAGCAATAAATGCCAATGCCAGGATTCATTGTCCTTCATCAAACTCACAGAGTAACAGAGTAGTCTGCTCAGTTACATGTGCAACAACTCCAGACCTCAGCGCAACACGTGCCTCTGCCTGAAAGACAGGTTGGCAGCTGCAGGAAATGGGATTTTAATGAAAAGGTGTCTTAATGTATATTTTATTACTGGATGCACTTGTAAACCTTCCTGTTTGGCGTAGAAAAGGATTCTCAAGTGAGCTTTTGAACATAGAAGAGGGTACTGCTTCATTTGTGTCAACAGAAGAAAGCCTCTTACAGATACAGAAGGTGAAGCTGTGTGCAGACCATCTTCATTTAGTGGTCATGTCAAGAGCTGTTTGAAGCACAGGTTGTCATGGCACCTGTTTATTGTGAAAGATGCCTGTTTTTAATGCATTTGCGTTGGAATATAGACCCACAGTAGACTGGTCAACTGGCCTGTGAGCATGATTTTTGAGCATCTACTGTATGTCTTGAGTGTTTACTTCTACCACAGCCGCAGATACAGACACATTTATATAACAGAAGCATTAAATTTGGTTATTAAAAAAAGAAGAGTGATGAACAGTAAAACAGACAAAACATTTTGACCTTTTCAGTCAAATTTTCTGCACGTTACATCCTTACACCAGAAGGTGTCATGTCTTTATGAGTGAGTCACTGAATCATTCATTCAAATGATTCGTTGAAACAATGAATCATTCAAAAACTAAACAAGTGAACAAGCTAAATTCGGAACCGCATACTACTCTTACTATTCCTGCTATAAAAATACATAGTGAAATAGTAAGGAGTATGCGGTTGCGAATTCATCAAGTGATTCTATGTAAATAACTCATTGAATCATTCACTCAAACGATTCGTTCAAATATTGATTCATTCAAGAACAAAACACCGCGAGGTGTTCTGTTACATTAAGTGTCTACTGACACTTTCAATAAAATAATCTCTCACAAATCTTCTCACCACAGAAAGAGGTAGTAGCCAGGCGACTTCTTTCCAGTGGAGGAGCCCATTTGCTCCACATCCCATGGCAGGCTGGATATGTGACTCCCTGTGAACATTATGCACGGTTAGTAGGCCTATGCTTTCTTTCTTTAATCAAAACGGGCATGACTACTGACCAATTAATACTTAAAGGAACAGTTCACCCATATAATGACGTCATACATAATGAATCATGACTTAAATTTCAATCTGTCGTCACTCCAAAGCTATGCATGGCTTTAGCCTAATATATACTTCACGACTACATTTATGGTGCTTTTAGTACTATTTGGAGGTTGAATATTAGCATTCACTTGGAAATGAAGATGGTGCAAACATTCTCCTCTTTTTGTGTTCCAGAAATAAAGAAGTCATATGTGTTTGGAATGACATGAGGGTAAATATTGACAGATTACTTCTCTAAATACACTGATCAATAGCATACCATTTAAAATGAATATGTAAGGTAATGTCACATGTAAATATTTAATAAAAAGTGAATATTTTATGACGTGTTTGAAGATGAGGTCACTGGGGGACACTCACCTCCACCAGTCCTTGTAAGATTCGCACAAACATGACACAGCCATAGTGGACCCTGGCAGCTGATGGAATAAACATGTTTAGCACTGACGTCAAGAAAATGGCTGCTCCAAACACCCTGAGAATAATTCAGAGACATTTAGTAATGTTAGTTAATGCAGGTATCATGGATTCAGTCACTATTAAGCCATATAAAAAATGTGACCTTAAATAATTTAGATAATTTTAGATAATGATAATGTTTTGTGGAAAAGCACACAGTGAGAATAAGTAATTCCATAATGTCATCTGAATAACTGAATTGAATAACTTGTCATCAGTCCTGAAATTCTGAAAGACGTTAATCATAAATATTTATGTTTCTTCTTGACATCATATAAAGTGACGAGTTAGTGACACCTAGAGAGTAATTTTGTAACTTGAAAAATACTGTAATGAGGATTTCATATGACAAATAATATCAAAATGTATTAGAAATGTACTCAGTTTAGTTTAAAGCGTGGGTGCAACCATAATTTTCAACGAATATTAGAGTAATAATTTAATATCTTTATGTATTTCATTAAGACATGATTAAAGGAAAACATTTAAACTCTCTCTCTCTATAGTTCTAAAATAAAATAAAATATAAAAAGCTTTTTAAAAAAACAATATTTATCAATTTCATTTAGTTTTACTTGTGTACTAAAATAACTAAAACTAAAACCGAAATAAAAATGAATAAAAATTATGTAGACTATAAAAAAATTACTAAAACTAATAATAAAATATTAATAAAAGCTATAATAGTATCTTAAAGATACTAAATTAACTAGTCTAGTGGTACAGCTTTTATTTAGCATCTACAGGGGGTTCAAATCCTGAGCTATCATGTATATGAAGATTTGATTGGATATCCAACTTGATTAAATCTGACGGATCAAATTATGAAATGTTTACCTTCAATATTTTAGCAAACTAATTTTTTTTTTGCATTCAAAATCCACTTTGCTGAGAAAAACCATCAGTTTGAATAGGCATGATGCTAGCTAGTGCATCTACATCCCTGGATCACACAGAAGAGAGTCATTTTGGTTCATTCAGTTGTCCTTTATCTCCATTTAATCCATCCATCTGCTTTTTTTTTCTTTTTCCAAAACAGTGCGTAAGTGACACTTGTAATATTCCAGTGGCTGGTGTTTCAGCGAGAGATCTACGGCTGGATCTTTCATTATTAACTCTGTCAGCCACGTGTCCTCTTTTCCTGTGAGGCTTTTATTACAAGACCACTATCGCCCCTCTAATCAACACACGCACAAATTTAACCCTCGCAGCCCTGACCACTGCACTCGTGTGGTCCCTTGGGTCTTCAGACACCTTT
The DNA here is from genome assembly GCA_004124795.1 of Poropuntius huangchuchieni. Taxonomy (NCBI): domain Eukaryota; kingdom Metazoa; phylum Chordata; class Actinopteri; order Cypriniformes; family Cyprinidae; genus Poropuntius; species Poropuntius huangchuchieni. The sequence continues at coordinate 4,784 of SCHK01277420.1, forward strand.
CAACACTGAATGTAATATGAGAGTTGTATTATGGAACATACGTCTGCCTTCCAAACTTGGCGGGGAGGCCCGTGCGTCAAGACGAGGCTCACCTGTTAGCTGCTAGCTTATTGGAGATGAAACCTCCAGGGATTTGAGTGACAATGTAGCCCCAGAAAAACGAGCCGTGTATCAATCCCACTGTCTCTGGATCCCAATTAAACTGAGCTGGCTGAAGGAGACACACATCAGAGGAGACCACGTTAGCTTTATATAATTAATAAAAATTAAAAAAGAAATAGTAATCAAAAATACAACAAACTTTTGTCTATAAATTTTTGTGTACGATATAAAAATGAGTTATCGTAAGACATTCATAGTAAAATGATCTTTGAATATGTGTGTGTGACCGGAAATTACAGGAAATTGTGGCAGCCAACTACCTAAAAAGTCACTAATGAGAATTCAAGCCAGAAAAAAAGATAATCTGTCCTTTGAATTTGATAGCTGAAAAAGTCAAACGGCCTATCTAGACCATTTATTTAGCTTTTTCAAGCCAAGGACCCCTTAATATGATTGCTAGGGACCCACTCTTTAAAAAAGATGTATAATTTCATGTATATATAAAGACCCATTTGCTGCAGAAAAAGCATGATAAAATTAAGCAAATATAATTATTTAAATATAAATATTTAATATTTATAAATATTTAAATATAAATATTTACTTTGTGCTTAGCTGACAGGTTATACATGATAGTTTGTGTGTGTATATATGTGTATATATATATATATATATATATATATATGTGTGTGTGTGTGTGTGTGTGTGGTTAGAAAATAGACTATATATGTATAAATACACTGTATATGTTTTTATTTTTTGTTATTTATTACTGATAAAAGCAGAGTTGTTAATAGAACAATTAAAAAAAATATAAAGATAAGATATAAGATCATGGTATTCCATGACTTGCATTAACTTCCATAGTATTTTTTGTTCCATACTATGGAAGTCAGTGGCTACCAGCAACAGTTTGGTTAACATTTTTCAAAATATCTTTTTTGTGTGTTCAACAGAACAAAGAAATTCTAAATGTTTAAATTTTAAAAATTAAATGATGACAAAATTGTAATTTTTGGGTGAACTATCCCTTTACCTTTGATAGTTAAAAAATTCCCTTGTTCTAACTTAAAGGTGATTTGTTTATTTTTTCAGTTTATATGTTCCTAGTTTCACCTGCATGACGGCAGTCCCGTTGATGTAGACAGTGTTGTTGTTAACCATTTCTACAATGGCTACACCGAGGTTGCAGCGGATGCCAAACGAGATGCAAAAGCCAAGTCCGCTGAGGATGGCGATGATGTAACGTTTGGGGAGGCCAAAGCAGCCACAATCCAAAAGGGGTGGGCTGCGTTGAGGGGCTGTCACTGGCCGACCATCTTCTGTCAGCTCAATGTTGTCCTCTTCAGCTGCATTAGAACCATCGATCTTCCTACCGTAGGATATAAAATGGTTTAGAAATAGTCATGGCTTGCAGTAGACAAAAATATCACACCATAACTGATGTTTCAACCAAAACCGGTCCTCTTTTTGGATTGCAAATGTAGCTTTAGCTGATCTAGATTCAACTCAGTGCTTTTTGAAAGTGATATACCCATATTTATGAGTGATGTTCTGATGGACTGGGAGTTGGAGGGGTTGCCAGAGTGTGGCGTTGAAAAGGTCACATTGCGTTTGGTGCTCCCTCCATCTCGCCCGCACGCACCTGTTCCATTACTGAACCTGCATCTTTCCTCTCATCCTCCACCTCACAGGAATTACTTTCATCTGTCTATTTTGAAATGCACACCTGAGTTCTTCTACACACAGAGGAAGGAGCTCTATAAAAGCTGGACACTGGAGGATTGTGAATGGAGGATCAAGAAGCATAATTTCAAGAGCCTGTTCCTGATGTTTGTGAAGCATTGTTATTGCACATAAGCCACTTTAAGGTGAAGTATTGCTCCGGTACATTCTCGAAATGGATCACATGCCATTTTTTCTATTGTGTGAACAATACGTACACTTATTCAGATCAGAATTGTTTCCATACGTTGTTTTGTTTTTCCATATCTTTTGTTTTAAATGAATTCAAAACGCTTAAAATACTTCTTATATTCATTTTGATTTTAGTAACAGCATGAATGGAGACTGTATAGATTTTTAAAAATGCCATAAGACTTAAAAAATAAATAAATAAACTCAAATATGATGATGTAGATGTGGAGAGAATTGGCCAGAAAAGGACAGTATCGCCTCTTAACATCATAAAGCCATGTGCAAGGAACACCATGAACCAACATTTTAAATTATAATGATCCAGTCAAGGCAATATATTGTTCATTTCTTACCACAAGAAAAGTAAAAATAAGAAAAAATGGAAAATATTTAGATGCCATTCTATCTGAGCATAGCATTGAATGTCAAATAAAGACTTCCTTCATGAACATTTTCAAAAGCAGGTATTCTACTAGATATTGCTGTTGTAATTAATTGTATTAATCTAAAATATTTTAATATTTGTTGTTTTGGAAATGGCATTGCTCTTGAGCATCTATTATAATGTTCTACTTTGTCTTATTAATTAAATTATGGTGCTTTTTATGCATGCTTAGTTTATACACAAATCTAAGTGAAATTCTGCAAAATTAAGCCATTTTTAAAGTAGGAATTAAAATAGATATTGCTTGACTTTAGTGTGCACCCATATATTAATTTTCACCCTCTATATTGTGTAGTTCTAGTTCTACGAGCTCTAAGAGATTTCATGGCAATATTACACAGACACAGGAAATTATGTACATTATCTCACATATAAAGCTGTCTAATGTGCAAGAAATATGTGACATGTATTTCTCTCTAATGTGAAATCTTCAGGATTTTAATCTCTTCAAGTGTACTAGATATTAAATATGTATGAAAACACCTAGAAAACTGGATAACATTTAAATTACTGGCCAAGATACAAAGTGAATATGTTATGTTTTTGCATAATAATGTAGTGATATTTCTAGATGCCCTGACAAGCAAAGATATCCAGTGGCAACGTTTTGATATGGATATTTATAAGAATGTCTGTAAGAATTTAAGATTTATTTCTTAAATTTCTTCTTTGCAATGTAGAAATACTCTAAAAACAGTTACTACAGTACAAACGTTAAAATATTTTTTTATATATATATCAACATCCCTCATCACAAATCTTTGAAAACATAATATAGTTCTATAATGCATAGTTCTATATACTATTTTCTATAGTCCTGTGTAGTTACACAATGTACTTTTTATATATTGAAGTGTATTCTTTGCCATTTTTTCAATTATATTTTTATATGAAATATGATTGATTTATCTCAGAAATCAGCTGCTCAATAAATTTTAAGTTGATTTCTCAATTCTAAATTCTAAATCCATTCTCATAACTGAATTTAATTTAATACCAAACGCATGATGCAGTATAAATAAGCATGCAATCATCTCATATCTTCCTCTCAGCGCTTAGACTCCAATTCAGCTGCCTTCACACTTACTTCTGCAGGTTCCCCAGAGAGTCGCCTACACTGTTCTTCAACTCCTCCTTCCCCGGTTTGAGCTTCTCCTTTAGACCCGCAAACCCCCCCAGTGGCATTTCTCCTTCCCTTGCTCTTCTGTCCCTCAAACACTTGTCTTCTCACACTTCTGCTCTTGCAGAAAAAAAGAGCAGGATATCCACTAGGCGCTGGTGCACATCCTCTCCTGTGCTGGACTGAGATGGTCTAGGTGTGCTGGAGGGGAGGAGGAGAGATGCTGAGCCAGAGACGGAACAGAGAGAAAGAAGAGGAGGGACTTTGGTTTAGACAGTCTGGGTACAATCCTTCATGAGGTTTGGGCTGAGAACATCCAGAAACGAGGCACAAAGAGAGAAATGGGGCAAATCCGGGTGTCTACGGTTCAGTGTATCGGCATTGTGAAAGTTATGCTGGCATACATCAATAATGGAAACTCCAGCGTTCTCCTCAGCTCCCTCGCAGACAGTGACAGAAGATGCCGAACACCTGCCTCATCTCCAATCCCTCCCTTCTTGGTCTTGCCCATACGAAAGCAGGCCAAAAAGAGTAACTAGCAGAGCTCATTTAATATTAATAGCGAAGTCAAGGATCGCAGGCTCGGGGTTGTATGATACGAGCAGGTGTAACAAGACACTGCGTCCTCTAGTCCCAGTCTAACCCTTATCCCTAGAAACAGTTCCAGGGATTCATGGGTCAAATGTATCAACGTCAACAACCAAACACTGACAGAAAAGTTCAAACTGTGAGGGCCGTTGCGCTGTAGTTGATGCACAAAAGTCACATGTGCAATTTAATTCTATTGCTTCTGTAAGTGAAGGGCTGCACCTTTTTCCCGTGAAAGCTTCTTTTATGCAATAATCATCAAAAATGCAGTGTGCTTTAAAAATTCAGATATTGAGGTCTAAAAAATTCATTGGTAGTCTGCACGGCTCTCAGGCTGTGTTTCACTGATGCTTGCTGTAGGAGCCTCAGTAGTCTGTTTGCCATGAATAAAATCTGGAGCTTCCTCACTGAAGGTCTGTCATTCAGTGCAAAGGGTAATAAATAACTGAGAAACAGGGGTTAACTATTTTCCACAATTAAGATGAACATACGCATTCATGCAAATGAAGATTCATACCTACAAACGTGAACCAAAACAATAATAAAAATAAAAATAAATAAATACAGTATAATAAAAAATAAGTATGCACAGGAAAATCTTGAATGTACTGTAAAAGTCTTGGTCTGCAGGTCTGAACTCGACACTGTGGTGTTGCTTTAACACCTGCAATTTTAATGTACAGTGCAGACTTATAGTGGAAAAATAACTGCCCATTGTTATTGCACATACTCGTTTTCAACAAACCATATTTTTTTACACATACTGACCTGAACACACAGTCATGATGGTTTTAACAGGTTTTATTTTTTCTCTTTACATGACAACAAAACAGATTCCCATGATGGCCACGACACATTCACTTCGATTTTGGCAAAAAATTTTTTTTTTTCAATTTTAGTAATATTTTAAGGCAAAACTGTACATTTGCTTTTATTCCTAATTAAATATTTATCTATTATTGACAAAAAGTTATGTCTATTACATATGCCAACATTTATTTTTTTAGAGAGAGAGATTTAAGCTTTGAAATTAATTTGTTTAATCTCTGTAAAATTAGGCTACACAACTTTTATTTTGTGTTTGCTAATTCTTTCATGAGCAAAGAGATTTTCAGGTCATTTTTTGAATCTGTTGATTTAATGTATTTACGAAAAAGTGCCACATCACTGAGCCATAAACATTTACTTAAGTTATTTATTATATATTAATAGTAGCCTAGTGTATCCTAAAAGCATACTCGGGTCCAAGGCACTCTGTTTTTAAAGAATAGAGTGACATCTAGTGGTTCACAGGAGCCAATGTGCAAAGCCAATTTTTGCTCAAATGATGTCAGTAGCCTACTTTTTTTTTTTTTTTTTTTTATAACTTAATTAGCTGTAGAACTATGCCTTTATTTATTACACTATCCTTACACTGTATCCATGAATAGAAACAATATCTCTTCAAATCTTCGCTGCCCAGTTCAACAACTTGTCTTTTTCTGTGCTGATGCATCGTAGCCTATACAGTATGTCAAATGTATGGACTTTTTGAAGCGGTGGATACATAAAGTATTCATTTGCAGTATTGAACTATGACTCTTGTTTTCTTTATGCAATATCTTTGCAGGGGAAAGGGTAAGTCAGCTTTTCCTGTGTCTCAATTTCCACAATTTTGGCTTATGGTTTTATGATTCTCAGGGTTTATGATTCTCCAAGCTATATATCAATAGAACGGCTAAGCGAATTTATATCCAATACATTTCTATGACTTTCCATGAGAACTGGAAATAATAATTTTAAAAGTTACTAAAGCTTATGTTTTCAAATAAATATTGTGCTAATAATAAAACATTGCTATTTTTAAAGCAGTTTCGTTTGTGGGTATGTTTGTTGTTATAATAAAGTCAGCTGCAGCTACAAATGAGATCAGATCACCTGAAAGATGTGCATCTCTCGTCCACTAGCTGGCGCGAGTGTCTGTTTTTTCTTTCAGAGTTGGTTACTCAATCGTTTCGATGCAAACAGAGTAGGTGTGAAAGTTGTAATCAGGCCAGAAGAAGAGTTTTTGCATTGTTTTTCATTAAAAAAACAATGCAAAGACACATTCATAAAATTAATCCATGAAATCTATCAAATAGAATAAAGACGACACAGCATCTTTAGATTACAGTGATGATCAATATCAATATGAAGTCAATATAAAAACAAATTCCGCTTTGAAATCAGTCTTTATTTTTTTTCATGTGAGAAAAACAAAAAATGACATATACAATAGTTTCTTTAAGCAAAATGAATGAAAATACCATTACATATAAAGGGTGCTATTGTTATTTATAGCTAGAGCAATACTCCATTTTATTCGGCGTTTTTGCCTTTATTATTTCAAAGGTAGCCTATTATCAAGGCATTAAATTAATAAAACCAAGGATTACCTACTAATTCAGTTTAGTCTGTTAGGCTACAACATAAAAGAGTAGCCTAAATGTCTGACTGACAAAGCTTATTTTAAAAAATCATATTTAGGCTACCAGTAAAATTTGTTTCATTTCTACGTGAGTTTGAGTGATTGCCACAACAGATAAAATAAAATAGGCCTAAGTAAAATTCATACACGAAATATAAAATGTCAGTGTGGTTTCTTTTAGTGTTACACTTTGTAGGCTACTCCAATTTACGTTTATGTAGACTGTAAATATTTCTAAACTATTTGATTTTTTTTGGGGGGGGGGGGGATTTCAGACAAATAGGGAATTTGTCAAGAATGTTAAAATAGGATCAAATATTTTGACACTTTTAAACAAACCGAATAGGTATAGCTAGTTTTTGATCTGCTTTTTCGTAATATCATTTACTTACCCCAACAAATCAATATGTTACTTGCGTATATTCAGCTAATGACTCAAAATAACAGACAGATCTATTCTAAATATATATGATGGTGCAAGAACTGAATGCGATATGGTCGAATTACATTGCTGCAATCGAAAAGACAACTGACCGGCACTCGTTCAGTACCGCATACCGCCATCCCATCCGTGACCGCATTTTTCTCGGCTTGCATAACATATCGCGTGACTTACTAGGTTAGTAACGTGAGGGAACGGACAGCGGAGAAGGCGGTGTTGATGATGGTAGGAGGAGATTGTGCGTCGTCGTCTTCCGCGTTTCCCCGGATTTCAACCACTGTCCTGATTCCATCGTGTCCTCTCCTTGCACGTTTTTACGCTCGGCCCACCCTCCCAATTGAGTTAGTTGTAAAGGAAAAATTAAATCAATTATACAGGCCTCGCCGGCCCCCCCTCCGCCTTCACCTCTCCTCTTTCTCTCCCCCCTTTGCAAATAACTACCACCGCCTTCGTTCTCCACATGCAGCATCGGAGTCCTGGGCCCCGGCGTACCGGCTCCAGCCATGTCGGCGAGGAATACAGCGGCTGGCGGCGGTGACGGAGCGACGGGGGAAAAGCCAGGTAACTCGCTGCTTAAAACAATACAAGTTAGTCCACCCTAGCCGGGTCCGCTTGAAGCGGAGAGAGTTGGTGCAGATTGCGCTGAGTGCCGGGCGGAGGAGAGGGGAGCTCTCGGTGTTCCCCGCTGATTGGTTTGCACACTCGCGTTCGCAGCGAAACTAGGTCAGTAGTTCAGTGGAGCGAACTCTAGCAAACCGGAGCAGAGGCGCGTCGGAACTGCTCACCGTGCCACATTCGGGGCTTTAACGCAGCTTTTTACCACATATTCTGGTTTTAATGTGATTGACAATCACGTTTTTAACATGTAGTATGTTGTGCTGTAATTATTTTGCGAGGCCTTTGGCAGATTGGCTGCCGTCACATTCAGTCTAGTTGTGGCTATGCTAGTTCTTTAAATGTCTTATGTGTGTGTGTGTATTTGCATGCTATTGTCGATTTTTTTTTCTTTCCCGTGTTTTCGGAAACTTTGTATTCTTCATATGGAATGCTTTTTGAAAAATTATATATATATTTTCCACCGATGATAATAAAATCTGATTTTATCCTAAAAATGCGTTAAATCGATGATTTAGCCTATTGTGTTTGTGTTTGCGTATAACGGTGGAAATGATGAAGAATATAACTGTTTTGTTTGTGATTCATCTTTTTAGTTTTTCCGGTTCCTTAACAAAGTTAGCCACGCTTTTATTTTGTGGGAAAAAAATACATATAGAAAAGAAAAGAAAAAATGTATTGGCCTCAGCATTGTGTTGTTCAGCACACAAAAAAGCAGAAAATAATCATTACAATTTTCGTGTATTGCCTTTTTAAGAGAAGGCATAAATGCTTTTGGCCATAAGTTTGTTGTATGAAAACAGTAAACAAATTAAATATGTGATTAAGATATTTATTTCTTTATTTACTGATTGACTGCCAGAACACCTGATGTGTGTTTTTAACACATTGCCATATGGCCAACTATTTTAAGGACTTTAAGACATGACAAAATGAACAACTTGCTATTTCAGTAAGCAAGTCTAGTTAATTCATTAATAATCCGACTGACTGAATCACAAGTGCTTTGATTCACAAAAGTCATTAGTTTGTAAATCGGGTGTTTTTTGTTCTCAGCCATAGTAGTGTATGTATTAACTATAATACTGACTTTTGATAAATAATCTTTTATTTAGATTATTCTTTAGCCTACATAAGCCCCAAAGAAACATTCATCCTCTATAATTGTTCTACCTCAGAAAGTTTATTCTATGTATTTGTTTTACTGTACATTTACTGTGGGAATATATTGAGTTTTGGAGCTCACAAATACACTGTCTAGTGGAGATGCCTTTCCCTTAGTGAATTCAGTCTCATTTTTAATGAGTGAAACTGCCTCCTGTGACGTAAATGTGAATCATTAGCATTGTGAGGTCATAGTGCTGCCTGATCTAGTCTGATTTCTTGTAACGTGACCTTGTAACGTGACGGTTGTGTAATATGTAGGTCAAACTCGGCACACTTGTAGGCCAGAGCTGTGATGCCCTCCTCTTCCTCAGGCTTTGCTTTCTCTCTTCAGCCTAACACAATCAGTGAACCTTTGCATAACTAGGCTATAAACAATCTGAAACAAAGCTGTTTAATGTAATAGGGCACTTGTGTTCTTAATTCTCGCTAAAGTGTGTAACCTAAATCTGCTGTCAGTTTGGTTCCTCTTGTGACAGACTCCCCCTCCCTTCCCCAAAACTGAAAAACGTGACTGGAATTTAGGGTCTCATCTGGAAAGTATGTCTCTTAGGTAACTGGCCTTTTGAGTTACAGATTCCAGTCATTTCGATGATAGGTGTTTTTTCAGGTCAATTATTTACTGTCCTACGCTTCTTTTAAATTCTGGCAAAGCTGCTAAATAAAATGCACTTGTCCTGGTAAATTGTCTTTGGGAATTATGCGTAGGGGGGAAAAGACAGCATTGTATATTAATACATTCTTTGTTTATTAATTATTTAATGTGAGTCTTCCCTGTATGTTTATAAATGAAGACAATAAAAAGGATCAAATGTCACTAAAAAGTGAGATGCAAAAACAATGCAGTGCATTGTAAAAATGCACAAAGAATGAATGAGCTGATTTTATTCCTACATTAACAGTTTGAAAGCCTTGTCAATATTTTATTGAAACATTCTTTGCGTACATTTAAAGATTTTAAGTCTGAATCTGTGCCATCCTGTAGTAACGAATTTCCTCAAAATCATTCCATATCCTTACGGGCTATATTATATTACATTGCATTATATTATGACCTTAATGTTTCTAGCACCATGCTGAAGGAAAGCCATAAATTATATTGTATTATCATTTATAATTTATCATATCATGTTATATTTTATTTATTATATTATGTTATATGTTATTTTTGATGTTTCATTACATATTGCATTGCTTTGCACTGCTGCAATTTTAAAAAAAATAATGGTTTAACCATATTTAACATGCTTTCTATATTAATATATCATATATTGCATATATACAGTGTAAANAAAAAAAAAAAATGGTTTAACCATATTTAACATGCTCTCTATATTAATATATCATATATTGCATATATACAGTGTAAATACATGTATTAAACTCATTTAAATATTAGTTTATCCATTACTTTCAAAAGTATTTAATCTTTTGTAAAACATTACTTAGATTCCTTGACCTGAATACATCAAATGTTTTAATAGAAGTTCATTCATGTTTGTAAGGACTATGAAGGCTGTAAAGTTTAAGGGGAAGATTTGATCAAAAGTAGGTCAGCAGAAGTGGGGTGTATTGTGACACTTTTGCACCATGTTTTAGCAACACTTTGATTGGCCACTACCTGTCTATAGCTATAGCATATTAGATGAAATATGTTGCACGATGGGTTGCTGAGCTACAGGGAAGATTTTTTATACTTGATCATCTCAAAGGCATCAAATATTGAGGACTGCATTGTGTGAAATAGAGAGCTTTGAAAGTAGGTGCACATTTGTTTCTGAAAAACGTGATAGGTATTTTAATGTATGATTTTTTATATATGTGCAAGCAGACACACAAGTACAGTTACAAGCAAAAATCTTATTATGTGCATAGTGTTGCATAAACGTTGTCATGGTCTCTAAAGAGGCTCCTGTGATTTGAATGGTGAGGCTATTTTGAGAATGCGTTTTTATTAAACTGAATGGGAGTCTAGTTTTCAAGGACCACTTTACAGACCTCTTTACATTTCGGAAATAATAGTTAAGAGAGATTTTTTTGCTCTCGTTCTTAAAATGTTCTGATTGTCACATCTCAACACTGTATGTCAGTTTTACAGCTTGTCTTGACTTCCTCTCTTTTCGAAGAGACAGTTTCCTGTTGCCTACATGTCTAGACATTAGGTTTTTTTTATTTATTTTTTTATTTTTGGATCATGCTATTTAGATGTTAAGCATTTATTCTTCCCTTGTTTTCAGAGAAACTATTAAGATATGTGTGCCTCTTGAAATGTGTGCACATGAATTTTTGTTGTTGTTGTTGTTATTGCATTATTGGTGTTATTTGGTCATTCACATGTTTGTAGAGCAGTTTATTTTTTATGAAGGGCCAGATGCCTGGTAAGCTTTGAGATTTGCATAAAGCAGTGCCAGCATCAAGCTCAAAGAATTTACCATTTTCTTATCCAGTTTATTACAAACCCACATCAAAATGGATTCTAATCTGATGCTTATGTGTCTTTCATTTATGGCTAGTTGTGTTAGAATGAAATATAAGCAAACTTTCTTCACTGAAACTCACGATACAAAGTGTACATGGCAGATAAGGATTAAAAGCAATAATGATTAATACATTAAAATTCAAAAGTCTATGCCAAAGTTTTGCTTATAAGAGATAAACAAATGAAGGCTATTTGTTGTGATCTGTTAGAAATTTGAAAGACAATTTGTCAAGAAGATTGATGCTTTTATATAACTACATTATGCTTTTATTGTTACATTTTTATAAAAATCAATTTAATTTTTGTTCTTTAAAAAGGAGTGTCATAATTTTGTAGCTTATCTATATAGTGGTTATAGCAATGGGTTAATTGCCTAATTATCAAAATAATTAAATTCTTTTAAAGCAGTCTATTGATAAATTGCCAGCTGTTGAGGCAAGGCCCTTTTGCAATTTATTAGAAAAATTAGGTCATGTCTTAAATGAATGCATTTTTTTAGCTTTTTGTTTTAGACATTTGTCATGTCTACGGATTGTCACATTTTAGACTAATTCCTTGAGTTTAAAATTGAACTGAAAAATAGAGCATACCATGCAACTGAGTCATCTTCACTACATCAAAATGGAAAAGTCTGAAAAATGAACATAATTGTGGCATTATTGCAGTGTTTTGCTTTCGTCATACAGAAAATCCACCGTCCAATGCCAAGATGCTTCAACCGGCTTGATTTGTGGTTTTAAACAACCCAGACATTAGAAATTGACGTTCACGCTTTACTGAATGGAACGCACCAGTGTTTTATTTAACTGTGGGAAGAATTAACTTGGTTTTTCATCTGAATCATCAATCATTTGCTGTTAAATTTCGAATACGGCCTTATACCATTTGTCAGTTGCATGTTACTATCTTTTTCTTTTATAAGCTTGAAACCAATAGCACAAGTGCAGACATAATAAATGTATAATATTATGCTAAATAGTTATCGATTGTGATTGGCCAATTGCCCAAAATTGTTGTATAATGATGAGTGCCAAACTAATTGACTGTTGTCCCTGGCAATCTGTTCTTAACAAATCATTTTTAGCTGAAATCAGTTTTTGATGTCTTTTTATTTAATCAATATTTCATTTATTTATCATTTAGTTGTTTTGATAAGTAGACATTTAATAAGTGGAATCTACAGTCAGCCAGTCATTATTAAAAAATAAACCCATTCAGGTTGAAACCAGACCCTCTGCTTTGTGTCCTGTTGTTGTTTAGTGACTGAATGATTGTAAGATAGCTCTTACTCTTACTCTTAAGCTTTTGTGTCACAAAGAGTAAATATTTATTTTATAATAAGTTCCAGCAGATCCTTCTTCCCTCACATAAATAGAGCTGACTTATTGAGGGAATTTGCACTACATCACAGAAAACCAGTCTTCTAAGTTTACAGAACATAAAACTTTTGACGTCAACATAGTTAAAATTAAACCCTGTGGTTACCTGTTTGTCCAACATTTAGCTTAACAGTTAATTTAATACTCAATAGTGAGACGTAAAATGCTACCAAGGTGTGGTGCCAAAAGTGTGCCAAAGCTAAAAACATTGAAATGGAATCACTGACCTACTTTCACACGCTTTTGTCACGTTTCTTGCTCAACGTTTGACGTAAATAAATTGAGTTTGGACATGTTTCTCGTGCGGCTCTATGGTAACAGTGCAAAGTATCATGAATAATTACCTCACCTTGAGATGATTTTTCTCCGTGATGACAAGCAGTGCTTGCATTGACTGTTTTTCCAAGTTATTTAGACCGATAATCTACTAAATTATTCAGCCATTTTGCAACTTATGGGTGTGTATTGCTTTTAATGACATTTAAAGAGTATAATTACACTTAAAATGCATTTGTTTTGATAAGTAGGTACAGTTAAGCTGATGAGTAATGTGTTCTTTTTGAGGTTAAATACATTGAAAATAATTGTACGTAGGCATGTGTATAGAAAAGCATTTGAATGGTCCATCTGAAAATGAATAGTGAGTCAGTGAAATGGCCTTTCTCTTGTGCAGATGACGTCACACAGTCGTCATGAGCGCTAGTATCCGAATGCAGGTCAGTGAAGTCCAGGTAATATCATGAGCCAGTGAAAGACGGAGCTCTTCACTGTTGGGTGCGGCCTTCCTATCGGCCTCATAAAACCAAATAATCCCGCCGCAGATCTTCACTCCAGCACACAGGATTAAAAATCAGGTTGTTGCCGATCTGTTAACGACTATTTAGGTCACTAGGCCTGCGGAGCACTGTTAAATATAGGAGTCAGGGGCACAAGCTGTGTTTGGCCTGGCCTGTTCCATTGTCGCCTGAACCTGATGGCACTGTGACAACACACACACACACACACACAGAGTACATGCACGTGTACACATGGCCGGTCTGAGGAGGACACGCAGATGCAGTTCAAGGCCTGATGAGGTGGAGCGTGTCTGTTGATCTTAGAGGCTTAAAGCAACAGGTGAAGCAGGCGGGAAAACAGACTGGACTGTTAAAGCCTCTTCATGAATAAGTTGCTCTGCTTGCAGGCAGTTTGTGAATGGATTATGGTGGTCAATGGCAATAACAGATGGCAAATTCAGCTCCATTATGTGTGTGCCAGGTGCCAGGTAGAGCTGCACAGTTTGCTAAGAAAAGTAATACGAGTTAGTGCAACAAATACTGTGATTGTGATTTGAACTGCAACGTGGTGAACAGCACTCGTGTGACGAGTGAAGAGCTTCGTTTTATTCTTTGCATTCACTTTGTAGCTTTACACTTTATATGGGCTAGTTGTTTTCAATAATAAACAAACAAACAATTATTATTATTTTTTTTCCTTTTTCAGTTGTTATTGTTGAAATAAAAATAACTGTAGTAATATTGTGTGGAGTTTTATTTTTTAAATTTTATTTATTATTATTATTATTATTATTATTATTATTATTATTATTTATTTTATTATTATTTTTTGCATTCACAGTGTATTCACATTGTAGCTTTACTTGGCATGGACTAGTTGTTATTTCAATAATAAGAGTAATAATCAATAATAACATTTTTCTTCAATAATAACTTTAAAACATGGAAATATTTGTTCTTTTTCAATGTTATAATAACAACAACAACAACAATAATGCTCTGTGAAGAGATTTGTTTATTTGAATTCACATTGTAGCTTTACTTCATCATGAACTATTTGAAGAGTTTGGTTCCAAAACGCGATAAACGCAATTTAAAAAAAAAAAAAAAAAATTAATTAAAAAAAAAAAATTCCGCCAAAATCAGTATTGTATCTGGTCGGTATTAAAAAGTCAATTTAATTTTTCGCAAAATGCGATATCTGCGGTGTTATTCTGTTGTGTTTTCTCCTTTTTTTTTTTTTTTTTTTTCAAACCGCGATAAACGCCAGTCTCCTTTCTTTGCAGAATGCGATAAATCCGCTCTCAGCCAATCACAGCGCACCATTCCACGCACTGTAAACAGTGCTTTGAATGAACACATCCGGCATCCTAGTTTTCCTAATCTACTTGTACTGTACGCATTCGATTATGAACGCGATATTGCGTAGCTTGTCAGTG
>SCHK01277811.1:166-15181 GCA_004124795.1 Poropuntius huangchuchieni
TAAAAAAAGAATAAATAAATAAAAATTAAATAGTAACATTTATTGACCAAATCAGTATATTAGAATGATTTCTGAAGGATCATGTGATACTGAAGATTGTTGTAAATTCAGCTTTGCCGTTACATTTTTAAATCCATTAAAATAGAAAAACAATTGATGTTACTAATTATTAAAACAATTGTAATAATATTACACAATAATACTGTTATTAGCATAATATAAATAAATTAGGTACAGGAGAGGAGTTCAATAAATGTGAACTATTTATTTAATATAACAGGTGCCACACTGTAATTACAAAAAAAAATTGTATTCAAATAATATTTATATAAAAGCAGTTAATTTAGACGTAAGCACATTTCTTAATTATGCTTTACAGTGCACCATCAATCAATCTCAATTTCAAAAAATCTCTAAGACAGAAGAAAAGTCTGTTAAAATGATCTCATGGAAAGTACTGTAAATGTCATGCTTCTTCTGACTCAATGGGGAAAATTGATAACCATTTAGGATCCTACTTCTGCGCAAGGCATGACAGCGAGAGCCCTAGTCTTCAGACCGACAAATCAGATGATGAAAACTTCATTTTATAATTTCTGAGGTCTCAATTGACCCCCGCTGAACGGAAGCGCTCCAAATAGAATATCAAATTGCTAAATGTGAAATGAGGGCTTAAACCTAAATATTATTTCAGAGAGCTTTGGCTAGAGAAAGGGACCTATCTGGAAAGGACATAATAAGCTAATTATTTTGCCAATCAAAGTCCCCCAGGAGATTTTTGCCGGGCCTGTATGTCCCATTCAGTCCAGTATTGAATCTCCTGACTGCGAAACCCGCCCGCATTAATCCCTGATTGGCCAAAGCTCTTCCTACACTCCAGATTTTAACGAGATAGAAAAGGGACAATGTGCTAGTTATACTTTGTTCAAACCCATCTGCACTTTATGAAATAAAAACGATTTACCAAGGACATTTCAACAGCAAGCCAAGAGTTTATAGAATGACAGAAAAAGGTGCGTGATTTTGTATATCTGTAACGGAGATTACAAACTTGAAAAGGAACTTTCAGTGAAACAACCATTGCAGTTTATTGCCTGCATGAGCCTGTCCGTCGTACAGTGTCTGGCACAATGCACAGATTCAGTCCAGAAGTAAATACAATTCATCTTTGACACGGCTTACCATTAATAATAACCTTCCTGATTCACCATAGCATAAAGCTTCAGCCTTCAAAATAATTAAACCATTGACGTGTCCATGTTGTTCCTCTTCACAAGCCTTTGAGTAAAGGTAAGGTGACAATGGCAGCTTCTCTAAAGCCCATCATGCACCTGGGCTTACGGAGGCCAAGAGGTCGTCAAGGTCAAAATTTCATTTCGTATCCATGTGCAAAAGCAAAGCCTGGTAAAGACACACACAAAGCTCCCGCAAAATGACCAGTATTGTGAAAAACAAAGCGTCTCTCCAGAATTCCCAGAAAAGTTTCATAATGGTGAATGGAGTGGATTTATTATACTATTCAGACAAGGGAGAGTAATCAATCTCCCCTCATGCTGGCTCAGGTGAGCCATGTACATGTGAAAAGTGCGTGATTTGTCTTGTATTATGAAGTGGACTCTATGGACACAATCTCGTGATTTATCGTGTATGATGGAGAAAAGACAGGAAAAGGAAGTTGCTTCAAACAATTTATACATTTCTTTGTTAAACTTCCTCAGAGAGTGATAAAGAGATCCCGATGTGCATCTGATTCCACATGCATGTTTTTTCACACATGTGGGTCTGTCTATCAATAGACGTAATTCAATTGATCGCATTGACGATCCATTAGCTCCATACATGCGGGAGGATAAAATGAGGATTATTCAAGGCACATCTGTGGAGTCTATAAATGACGAACATAATGCTTTCCCAGAAACCACAGCCAATGGTGTTAGAACAGGGGGGGAAAGCTTTTTAGCTTTCAGCACAAACACTAGGTATCACTTGAATATATAATATAATCTGAGCTGACACTGGAACCAAAGCCTTGGTTATTAAGCCCTATATCTAGCTTTTCCCGAACCAGGCCTTCTCCGGACAAACGCTCTCAATCAATTTCTATCCAATTGCTTAAGTCACCACAGCAGCGTAAAACATCCCTCGCCACTCCCGTTTTCGCCCGAGAACCCAACACAGGGGTCGTAAAAGTGCAGTTAGCCAAATGTTCTCGGGATAATAATATACCCAATTCAATATCGTATGCTAACGTCCTAAATGAGAGTGCGGTGGGGTTATTCTCCGCAGAGGCACGGTGAAAAATTATTCTTAAACTGGAGAACAATGCAAACAGATTAAATGTATAAGAGAGCCATATCCTCCCCATGTATAAAGTGACATTATGCTATTTTCTTGCCATGTAGCAAATGGCTAAATGGACACGCATCATCTCACTGTTTAGACAAACAAGGAAAGCTGGATGTGTGTAATTTTCTGGATTTCACCAAATTAAAAAGCAGAGGCGGCTATAAATAAGACATTTGTAGTATAATATTTCCCAAAAGTTAAACACTGGGGCTCAGCGGTGCTATCAAAACAATATGTTGTTTCAAATACGCCAATAATTAGAGATGCACCAATTTTTTTTAATTCTACTGTTAAAAATAAACTATTTTGTGAATATGGAATATAGAATTCAATTCACGTTTATTTGTATAGCACTTTTCATGATACTAATCGTTGGAAAGCAGCTTCACGGAATATGAAGTTTCTACATTATATTTAGGAGTGATTTTGAGATTTGCTAAAGATTACATTTGACAGTTTTATTAAATAGTTTCAAAGTGTTTTTAAAAATTAACTTTGAGTGAGTTTTAGATGAAGGATCATTCAAACATAAAAATAGGGAAAATGAGCATGAACAATTAAATATGACATATCAGCTGTTAAAGTTGGAAGGAAATTATCTGAAATCTATTTTCTAAATGCATGTTATTGATTTTAATATGAATAATTTGTTGACCCATTCGTCCATGCATTTTTTTTTTGTTTTTTTGATGACTTTACCCGTTGTACTTTACCAGTACATTGTGCATCCCTACTGATCATATCCTGAGAAAGGTACAATATCTGTAATTTCAAACTGAAAAAAACATTGACCTAACCAGAGGGGTTGGACGATCATCAAACAACCAATGTCAAATCACTACAAATTATTTTGCAAGTCCAGAAGCTTAGAAATCACACACTCTGGATTTAATAACAGCTCTGTGACTGTAAATGAAAAGGCTATTGAATAGTCACAGGTCGTTAAGGTTGATGTCTTGGCAAGTTGGCAGCAGGCGGCACATGGCAGAGAGATGCCAAAGTGGCATGGTCTGATGAACTGTTGGGAGAGAAAGAGAGCTGACTGTGGAGACAGAGGAAGAGTGACTGATTTTAGATGAAAAAAAAATACAGGCTCATTGGAGAGAGAAAAAAACGTGTCTGTGATGACATTTCAGAAGAATAATATTCTGCTGCTTTTCCTACGTTTCGTGAATACTTTTCACGAAGTGAAATGTCCAGCAAGTTGCGCTAAAAGCACATTCAGTTTTATCTGAAACAGATGATCAAGAATCTAGCAATGCTTTATTATGTTAGTTGTCGTACATATTGTGGCAGTTTGGAAAATAAATGTTTGGTAAGTGCCGCCAAAAGGTTAATGCTCTATTGTGTTTGAATTGCCATACCATGCTACACTAAACGTAACCAAAAGTGTTAACAAAAGCAAATTTGACATAAAACTGCATTTGCTGAAGCAACCATGCTATTTTATCTTGCTTCTACGAGTTTTTAAGCTGTTTTATAGACCGTTTCCCCAAGTAAACGATTAGCCACCATTACAAATTCTAACTTCAAATGGGATGCTCTTCTGTTTAGGTCTCCATAGCAACCCATTCAAATATTCCCAAATATCGTATGCATAAAGTTTTGTTACTATGTTTTTGGAGTTGGAGGATGTAAGTTGCGGCACATATTTCCAGCGAGCCATGGTTGAAGAAGAAAAAAAACAGAGAGAGAAAGGAATCTTTGCTTAATGATAGATGCTAACACACACACACACACACACACACACACATACATACATATATACAGTAGTGCCTTTTTGGGAACACATACACGCTCACACCATAAATAAACATCCCATCACTGAAGCACATCTAGCAAATATATACACGCACATATATAACAGAAGTCAAAATTATACCTCAGGATCCCTCTTGCAACACGCACAAACACTCTCTCAAGCTGGGTGATTTAGTATCAGCAAGTGACATTCTCAACGGGTACTCGAGCGCAAACACCGCCATATGGAGCCTCCACACCTCTCATTACGGGAGCGTGACGGGGAGAAATTATCGCCGGGACCAGATTTCATCAAACATACTAAACTGGTGCCAAGGCCAAACATCAGATAATGAAGACGCAGCTCAAATGGGACGGCGCCACAGACAATTAATTAAGTAATTAGGCTAATGACTTCTTTACTCAAGTCCTTTTCCTTTGGCTGTAGATATGAATTAATTAGCACGGGTAATTAAATTAAGCAGGTTGTAATTTCACAGCTGCTCATGTCGGCCTCCTCCCCTCTCTGCTCTGGGGCTAATCAGCGCTAGCTCCAGGTGGGAAAAAACCACTCGGTTTCATCTCTGATGTCTTCTTCAATGAAGCCCTGGCATGCCACCAAAAACCCCACTCATATGCAAATCGAGCATGCGTGTGCGTGCGTGTGTGTGTGTGTGTGTGTGTGCGTGCGCTTCGCACGTGTGCGCGGGGAGCACTTTGACATTTGGAGATGAGAGGCTTCCTCAAAGGCCTCTCTTGCCTTGAAAGTACAACCTCCACATGCAACTACAGAAAATGAGCAAATAAAATAAATCACACATTACTGAATGATGTCAATAAGGGGTTTGATACAAGCCTGGCATCGATGGGCCTATTATAATGAACTAGAGCTGCTCTCATTTCTGGCCTGTACTACAGACGCCGGCAAAATCATTACATATAACAACAGGCGCTGATCAAAGGCCCTGTGCGCTGGGAGGAGAGGCATTTGCCTCCTTTAGAGAAGGTATGGGATGAGTCTAC
Organism: Poropuntius huangchuchieni; assembly: GCA_004124795.1. Taxonomy (NCBI): domain Eukaryota; kingdom Metazoa; phylum Chordata; class Actinopteri; order Cypriniformes; family Cyprinidae; genus Poropuntius; species Poropuntius huangchuchieni. The sequence continues at coordinate 5,276 of SCHK01277811.1, forward strand.
CGCCTGTGTGTCTGCAGGATCCGCTCCATTAAAACAGTTTGGGCTCCCTTTCATTCTAGTCTGGCTTCTTAGAGCGCATGGATGTGAAAAAAAGCACAGATGTCTGACAACTAAATGATAAAATTATACAGCATGCATACAGTGGGGTCCACAAGTCGGATTTTTTTAATCATAATTTGAGAGAAATTGAGTGAACCAACCAACCGACCAACTAAATAAATAAATAAATAATTTTTTACAAATTTGTAATAATTTTTTTTTTATTTTATTTCAAAGTATGAATTTTTAATAATGAATAATTATTAGGTTTTTTCCCCTATCTGATTAATCTACTATGAAAATAATCATTAGATGCAGCCCCAGATTCCTTTTTTTTTTTTTTTTTTTTTTATAAAATCTTTAAATGCATATAATGTGATTAACCCTGTGAAAAATTTGCCTAAACTGGTTTACCGGTTTGCTGGTTTTACCTGGTTTAAGATGGTTTCCTAGCCTAGGCAAGCTGGTGTTTAACTTAACAGCCAGCTGAATTCTCATTCTGCCCAAAACTCATCTAAAAGCAGCCAATAGAGTAGCCTGACCAGGCTGGGAAGACTTTCTTTTAGCAGGGAATACGCTATTAAAGCAAGACTATGCATTTGTGCAAAACACGTTCAAACACGCTATGTCTCACAAACAATAAAAAGCACTAAAGCAGTAGCTTCAACTTTTCAGAATCATTAATTTTCCGCACTAACCCTGGGTGGAAATGTCAAATATATGCTATAACTACAGAGGATGAGAAAAAAAACAATACTGAAAGATTATAGAGGCAGGATGGGAAACGGAAGCATATTACCCATGCAACAACCATTCACTATGATCTGTACACCATCTGTGATTTATTTATCTAGGAATGGGCAGCTCGGTATCACATACAATGTTCACAGACACATGAATTGTGATGCATGAAATTTAAGGGCTGATGATTCTTCGGATTCTCTTTCCTGCTGCCTCCTCATGAGAATGAACGCACATCTGGACTTACGGCCACAGCTCGGTGCTTCCAACTACAAACACACACACCGGAATCTGACTTTTCCGGTCTGTTCTGACTGATTTGTGAAAAAAAATGCATGCTAAGGGTCTTCAAACACACCTCTTCGCCATCACCTCCATCCCAGCATGCACCAGAACAATCGTGCTAAATGTGGTGAAAACGAGCAGGATGAGTGTATTGGGGCAAAAGGAAGGGGGGGATCTGTCTCTTGGCAGTGATGCAGCTGATAAATCTAAGTTAAGAAGAAGCAGTATTTTTCATCACTTTTACAGATGGAGACTGGGTTCATCTTTTATGTGGTTGCATGTGAATGGGAACCAATCGCTGAAAGCGAATGACCGAAAAACACACACTTTTGAATCTGTTACAGACTGAATAATCACCTTGAGTGATAGTTAAGAAAAAAGAAATATTTCCCTAAACGTAACTGGAAGCAGACTCATTGTAAACATGGATTTCTTTTCTAGCATACCACCGCATTATATTACAATATTAAACAACACTAAACAACAAAAACATGGCACCAACACACTAAGGTTGCGTTCACACAGCAGAAGAATACAGTGTCAGTCCTGTTTTAAATTCTTAAATACTAGGGATGAGTACTGATACAGATTTCCAGAACTGAATAGATTCCAATTTCAATTCCATTTAATTCTATTGTTCTAAGAAATTAAATATTAATCACTACTGATTTATCAAGTGATTAAATATCAGTTGTTATAGTTCTATTAAGAGAATAAATATCAGTAGCTCTTGTTCTAATAAGAGATTTAAATAGTCACTATTGTTCTATTAAGTGATTTAAATATCAGTCGCTATTGTTCTATTAACGGATTAAATATCAGTCACTTGTTCTATTAAGGGATTAAATATTAGTTGCTATTGTTCCAACAAGGGATTAAATATTAGTTGTTATTGTTCTGTTAAGAGATTTAAATATTAGTCACTATTGTTCTATTATAAGAATAAATATCAGTTGCTATTGTTTTTAATAAGAGATTTAAATAGTCACTATTGTGATAAGAGATTTAAATCATGATAAGTTTATTATGAGCAAGAGTGTACAACTCTCAAAAAGCATCAATGACAATACAATGAAAAAGAGATAGTTGTCAAAGTGTCTAATGCAGGTTTCACTTTTTCCAAATGCTGATTTCTCCAAAAGTCAGTTTGTTCTTGGATCAACTGAATATATAATCTCATTATAAAAGCTGTGTGAGAAATGCGATATACTAATTGTGACATTCGACTGTTTCCTGGTGCATACACCAGCCCTATCGACCAGCAGGACTTTTTGATCTTACAGTAGTACTGCTTGTGAGGATGAATAAAAAATGAGATATTTGGAGGCATAAGACAAGACCCTGCCACAATATGTATAATATTTATGATTATTTCCTCTTTCATTTGCATCACACACTCTCTCTCCGCACAGCCCTGACTAAAAATGTTGTTAATCAAGTTTCTGTTTCAAACGACAAAATGTGAGACGCATGGGGTGGGGGAGGAAGTTTTCCTGATATGGTAATTTGAAGCAGATATATCATTTTGTTAATAAAATGCTGAGGCCTGTGATTAACTGGCGCTCACTAGAGATAGCACGCTGATTAATTTCACCCTCTTCAGCCAATGCCAAGGTCCTTACACTTTCCCTCGTTGTGCTAAGGGTGAAAATTAAATCAGTTCCTCTCCTAAATTTTTCAATAACCTTGTGCCATTTTTTCCCATGTGACATGCGTTCCCAAAGAGACAAAAGCCTTCTTAGGCTCTCAGAAAAGAAAACAAAAGCTACATAAAATGCTTTTCGTAGCCCATTATGGTTAGCACACTTGTTTGTAAGGTTGACTACACCAAAACAACAGAGCGGGGATTTATTTAAACATATTTTCCTACTGTCTTGACAGAAATAAAACCTTCTAAACAGAGAATCAAAGCTTGTTTTCCACAGCCTGAAACCTGTAATGATGAATACAAGTAATTGGGTCTTTCAATATGGTATCTCCCTGGGTATACCTTTGTCAATAAACACACCACTTACACCATCACTGTGAATAATAAAGATATAAATAAAGCTCAAACAAACCGCCCGCATTAAACAGTAACACACTGTACACATATCAATATCGCTGCATTTTTGAGGACGAGTCTATAGATACGTACGGTATAGGCAACACAATGAGCATAAGAACCGAGATGATTCCCTAGTGAAACATAAGCAGAGATACACACACGAACACTCGCACAAACAACATTTACTCTTCAACTGCCATGCTAAATTCCATATATTCAGCTTCTAATCAGCCAACATGTTATCGCCCCTGGATTCCAGGCTCAGAAAATTGAATTTCTGCATGCACTTTTATCTAGAAAAATGACGGCAATAATGAGAAATGGGAAATAATAAGCAGAATACAATAAGCAAACGGCAGATCATTAAGGTGGCATTTGCTTGTTGATGCAAGCAGGGAATAATCAAGATCGTACCTTAATGACATTACAGTGTCATAAGAATGATCAAATTACAGGATTTAGTTAATGAAAAATGGACGGGCCAACACTAGTCTCCTTTCATTCCAGGAAAGCCGTTCTGCACGTCCCCAAACCCAACCAGAAAAAGTCAACGGGATATTAGAAGGCTGAAAGCTACACGTCCTTATGCAAAACCTTCATCGCCCTTATTGCCGGACAACGTTGTAAAGCCATCATCCTGTTTATAGAGGTTTAATTGAAGGCAGCATAAAACGATAAACTAAGAAACATGCATGGTTGACTTCTCCAATTCAAGCCATAAATCATTGTGATGTTCAGACAAGTCAGCCAGACACAAATTCAGATGATAGATGACCCATTTAACTTTGATTTTTGAGAGCAATGAGCTCTCCTGCAATAGCTCACACTGAGTAATGCCGCAGATGCGCGGGCAGGAGGCGATGAGAAATCCCCTTTCCTCCGTGCCGCGGATGCTTCGGAATAATCGCACAAATGACCATTATTAAAATGCTGTGGTCCTGCTCCGGCACACCGCCGGTGAGAGAGAGAGAGAGAGGATTTGCATTAGCAGGCTGTAATGTTCTGATGATTTGTGATATAAAACAGTCATCAGCAAACTAATTTATCAGCCCCTGTATCTATAATGATACATGCATATACGCAGCTATAAATATTAGTATAGCGGTACAGACAGGCAAAGATACATAAATCAGGAAGCAGCACGTGGTTATACAGTATGAGGATGCTCTCGATAATGTTTTTACATACGGCCCACAAAAAAGGAATAAACCCCATTTAGCCGGCACACAATTATAGAAATTAGATGCCGCCGGTAAGTTTAGAAGTCATTACTATTTCATATCTCCTCTCACTGTGCTTTTAAATGAGCGAGTGTCCTGCGCCTATTGAAGCCGGTCAATTATTCATTCTAGACATGCAAAAGCAGTTAGTAAAGTAGATAAAACTGTCAGTGTGCCACCGAACACAGGAAATTCCAGCTGGTGGCTCTCTCTGCTCACCGCTGTGTGTGTGAGAGAGAGAAAAAAGAGGAGCGATTCACTGAGCAGGTATTCTAATGCAAGGCCAGAGGAGGGAGAAAGAGGGGAAGAGAGGGATTGAGAGAGAGGGAAGGAGAGAAAAGCTGCTCTCCCTGGGGGACCTGTTTAGCCACACGCCGTAATGCCAGACTTTCAGTCTTGTTAGTAAGCAGTCTGCCAGGATATGAGGCAGGAGAGCTTCAAGAACAGTAAACATTAAATTGAATTCATTAACAAAGGCCACCATTTGCTGCTGGATGAAAGGTTCCAATGCCCAGCTCAAACCCCTCCTTCCTCCCTACTAAACCCTCTATGTGTCACCTGTTTTATTCATCAGTCTTTTGTTTGTGTACGCAGCTTTGTTTGCCGGCTGCCGGAGAGCTGGTTGGTTAATTTGGCTTCTGTTGATGAAGGTTTTCCAGGTCTTTCTGCTTGGCATGTCTCATTGTCGGCAGACCTGCAGACAACTGCTCAGTTCCAAAACCTAGACAAACTAACTCAAATTGAACCTCATAAGTGATTGATATGAAACACCCCACATAGTCAGCAGCAAGTGGACACAAGTAAATATCAGTGAAAGCTCAAGAAAGACTTGACTCACAATTGATATAAGTTGATGTACTGTATGTCCCAAATGATGTACTCTACTGTCTAGTGTATGAATTTTATAAGGTTATTCTGTCATCCAACAAGTGCCCTTCCACCCTTTTTTTTTGGTTACTTAAGAGCATCATTCAGGTAAAGTTAAAGTTCACTTTTTCTTTTTGGTTCCAATGTGAACACACTACTTGCACCATTTATACAACAAACTGAAACACACATACATATATTGGTCTTAGCATTTGTTGATGCTTTTCATTATATTAAGTATCTTTATATCTAAAGTATATTTACAAGTAACGGTTCTGTAATACTTGAGCCCTTTATGTGTAATGCATAATAAAAGTAGTTTTAATGCATTAATCATGCCTTGTAATAATGCATTTTACAATCTCACAAATAACTGTAACCACAGTTAATACATTATAATACTTATCAATTCATTGTTACACTATGCATTTTACATTCAGTTATAATTATTTACCAGATGATATAATGTATTACAACGTACGTTATGAATAATTATAATGCAATACAATGCATTATACTTAAAGGCTTTAAGTAAAGTTTTACCAGCATTTCTTTCATCTTATTTATTCTTTCATTAACATTTATTATTTCTTCTCTCCACCATTTTGGATTAATTGTTTTATTGCTATTTTTTTATATTCAGGTTTTTGTTTGTTTGTTTTGGAACAAATGTCCTTAATTAAAAACTACATAACACAAATATTGGTTAAAAGACTATTTTTAGTTATATTACATTATATTTATTTGGAATTTTTTTTTTTCTTTTCAACAAATTGGATTTTTTATTTTTGTCTACATTTTAGAACAGCCTTTAACAGTCCTTAATAAAAAAAAATGTATTCTGTCATCATTTACTCACCCTTACATCATTTCAAAGATGTTTGACCAAAATAGAGTTATTTAAACAAATGTCCAAGCTGCTCTTTTTCCAGAAAATTTTATTGAATGGTGACAACAGCTGCCTGAATGTTCTGTTCTAGATAGAGAGTAATATTATTTGGAATGACAAATAATTTCATTTCGGTGTGAATTAACCCTTTAAGGCACCAATGAAGCCCTAAAATGTTGTCTAGGTAGACTGCTCACTAGGTTTTGGAACAGAGCTCTAGACACACTGAGAGAGAGGACAAGAACTGAATAAGCGTTCACAAAAAGGACGTCAACAGAAATAAAGATAAGACCACTTGGACATACTAAAACATGTCGAGCAAAACAAAGATTAAGTGAACATACATCAAATAAAAATTGATGACGGACAAAACAGAGCATCCAGAGAGAGGACACTGTGGAAAAATGTGAAACGTGACCCTCTCCCAGGCCTCCTGCCCGTCCCTGACCCATCAGAACTCCTCTGCCCCTCCTCCAGCACTCAGAAGAGAGCAAAAACAGTGATATTTAGATGGATGAGTCCGACACCGGGAGCAGAAAACTACCAAACAGCGACCTAAAGCGATCCCCTGTCTTCACATGCTTGATTTCATCCCTTAATTAGAGTCATTCATCAACGGTCTTGAGATACGAGGTTTCACCCCGGCTCCCGCCTCACCACACCTTGCCAGCTGTCAAAATTACAGCATTCAGTTCATGCGCCATCCCTCAAATAGTTATTTTCTACAAGCTTGGCTGCATCTCACAATTCACTATTTACTGTATTGTCTTGCCCCTTGCCGCGTAGCCCACACACACGTGCACACTCTCACACACGCTCACCCGGGGGAGTAGGCGTAATGTCAGCCGGTGCTAATAGTCATTAAGCCTCAGCTCAATTCCAATTAAAGGTCATTAGCCATGTTATTACAGAGATGATTATTGTTTTTAGACTTCAGCCAAACAACGGGCTGCTTGTCCTTGGTTGGCATGTGGGAAAACAGCAGAGCCTAATGAGCTAACGGCATATAGATTTGTTATGCATTATGAAAGGATGCCAGAGACCAAGGTGGATGTAAGAAAAGGAAAACATCATATTTCAAGGCTGACAGAGCAAACTTTGGATGTTGTGAGTGTTTGAGAAAGCGCTTTAATTCGGCGCGAGCGACATCAATTATTTAATTCGTGAAATACTGCTTTTATTCCTCGTATATTATGCCTCGTTTGCAAACACAAAATGTGGCAGAACATCAATAATTTTGCTGAGATGAGTCTGTTAGCATCATTAGCTTCACCTTGGCTTTAGCGTCTCCCTCATTACAGCGCTGCAGGTTCTGAAGGAACCTCTGTTCCAGAACAGCAAAATCCGATTTGAGGAAGAAGAAAGCGGTGGACCGGGTCTCCTCAGCCAGAGCTAAAATTACCTGACCTAGAGCACTCCTGCAGGGCCTCCGCTAAAACAACAAAACATTCAGATACACTCTGTTCCCTGCACAGATATTCAACCTGCAGCGCTGTGGTTTGTGTTTGAAAAGAGACTGAAAGTAGGCTGCCGAAAGGACAATTACTCCATCAAGAAACCAAAATCTTTCCATTTTTGGTCAATTAACTATTATAAGTGAACATTTGATGCGTGTGTTTTTTACATCAATTCAGAAACGTACAGCTGTTCTTCAGACAAACATACTGTCGTTCCACTTCTAGCATCTTATGGAAATAATTCAATTTTCAATATCTCTCATATCAGTTTTTGGCATCAATCATTAGGTTATATCAAATATACAATATAATATATTTCACAATATATATCTATTGTTGATTTTCAGGCTAGAAAATTTTACTTGTGCTGTCTACTTCTTTAAAAGTGTTATTTTTAGTGCTTATTAATCGCGATTAATCGCATCCAAAATAAACGTTTTTGTTTACATAATATATGTGTGTGTATTGTGCATATTTATTATGTAAATATAATTACACACAGATACAGTATATATTTTGGAAATATATAAATTTATATTCTTATGTTTTATATTATATATAAATATATTTAATTTATAAAAATAACATATTTTTCTTAAATATGTACATGCATGTGTTTATATTAATATATACATAATAAATATACACAGAACATATAATATTATTATATTATGTAAACAAAAACTTTTATTTTGGATGCGATTAATCGCGATTAATCATTTGACAGCACTAGTTATTTTCGATAATTGTTATTTAGCATAAAACAATATAAAATGCCTCAGTATTTGCAGATGAGCTTTGCATAGTCTGTCATCTTAAGGGGACAGTTCACAAACACACACAAAAAATGAAAATTCAGTTGAACAACTTTTTTTTTTTTTTTTTTTTCAATTTAAAGAAAACTTCTCCATCCACTTTCATTTTATGGAAAACAGCAGCTTGAAGATTTTAATATCTCCTTTGGTGCTTCACAGAAGTCATCCTACAGGTTTGAAATGACACATGGGTGAGTAAATGATGCCAGAATTTTCATTTTGGGGTGAACTGGCCCTCTAAGTGTGACAGTCCGCCTCATCAGTCAGAATGGTTCCTTCAGTCATTCTGTTCAGCCCTACAAATTTTTTCCCCGGTCTTTGTAGGCGTCAGCCATTTTTAAAGCACAAGGCAGTCACATGGGGAATTCTAGATTAAACAAAAAAAAATACATATTTCTATCTGTCATAATTACAACTGGGTATTAATAACACTGCAAATATTAATCTTAGAAGTAAACACTAAGCGGCTTAAAGAAAATTGCAAATAAATCAGATTATCCTATAGGAATATCCTTACAAAGGATCTGAAGGGTAATGAGAAAGCCAGCCATGCTTTTTTTTTCATAAGTATTTGTAATAGGTAGGCAGCGCCGAGCAATTCATAAGGTATTTGGCTCGGGCGCATACATATTTCAGCTTCAATTTCATTTTTTCATAAATCGCACAGCCACAAGGTAGATTCAATTAGGTTTTTCTGATTGGGTCACTGCCATTCTGTCAGGTCATTGAAAGGTTAAGGAATTCAGCGCTACAAACATGATTAGGCCACTGCGGCATCTGATCAGGCCTTCTGTTTATCATGCAGACCCACTGGGTTTTTCAAGTCTGACAGTAATGACGGCGGGAAGCTTTGCTGCAGGTAACGGCTGGGGTATTTTACATCCTAAATTGCTTTATTACCACACTTTTATGTTTAAACACTTCGGGGGAGAAAAAAACAGGGAGTCACCACAGGACTGACATCATTGCGACTCGACGCTGAAAGCGGAGTACATATTAAATCATTTTTATGTACTGAAGGTATGGGCAACATAATGTCATTTCCCCTCACTACAGGACTCTAAGGGAGAGAGAGAGGGAGAAAGAGAGAGAATCAAAGCAAAAAAGAAATAATTACACACATAATTCGATCTGTCTGGACTTCTGTGTCCATCTGCTCCCTGTCTGTAGTCGTCTCCATTTATATGTCATGTTATAAATTCACATTTTATTGTGGACGAAATTTCTGTATAATTATCAGATGCACGGAATATTCCAGAGGAAGATGATGAAGTGCAGCATATGTGAATTACAGGCAAGTCCAGTTATATGAATGCTTGTTTTCTCTAGAAGTGCAGTATGTTGGTTTCAAACATGCAATTTAAAAAAACTGAATATTTTGAATTTAAACTGTCTAAAATGACCTGACTGTGTTTTTATAATGTAGTATATTTTTAAATTAAATATGCAATTTAAAAAATATATATATACAATAGGGTTACAATAATACAATAATACATTAGGGTTATATAAGTAAGTATGCTATACACACACACACACACACACA
>SCHK01277816.1:141-25616 GCA_004124795.1 Poropuntius huangchuchieni
AAAGTCAAAATGTGATGTGAATCAAAAAGTGATTAAAAATACAGAAAAAAACAGTGCTTATGTGAAATGTTTTTGTAATATTAAATAACTAATTTATTTATTAATTTATTTATTTTTATAAAATACCAGAAGTCAAAATGTGATGTGAATCAAAAATTGATTAAAAATACAGAAAAAAAACAGTGCTTATGTGAAATGTTTTTGTAATATTAAATAACTAATTTATTTATTTATTTATTAATTTATTTTTGTATTGTAATGGCAAAGCAGAAATTTCATCAGTCATTAATCCAGCCTTCAGTGTCACATGATCTTTCACAATTTATAGTAATATATTGACTTGGTGCTTAAGAATCATTTCTTATTATTATCAATGTTTAAAACAATTGTGCTTCTTAATATTTTTGTGGAAATGGTGATACATTTTTTTTCAAGATTCAATGATTAATAGAAAGTTAGGTAACACTTTACTTAAAGCCTTTATGTATAATGCGTTATAAGGGGTTAGTAATAGGTATAATGCATTATAATTATTCATAATGTACATTGTATATTAATCCATTCTAATTTAAAATGCATAGTGTAACAATGAAATGGTGAGTGTTATAATTTATTAACCATGGTTATATTTATTATTGAGATTGCATTATAAGGTGCATTACAAGGCATAAGTAATGCACTAAAATTACTTTTATAATACATTATACACAAAAAAACAACAACAAGTAAATACTATATCATCAGAGGAGGAATATATCTCTGAAAACTATTTACAGAATCAAATAAATCATACGGTTCAGGTATTTAATTTTTTTAAGGGGAGCCCTGATGGTAGGTAATAGTAGCTCAAATGTTGTGGTATGTGTTACACACAGACGTTTTATACTTTAGGGGGTCAGTGTTTTTATGAGCAGCATTATTTGTATTTTTTGTTGCACAGGCATTTGTAAAGGAATGTGCTCTCTCATTCTCTCACTCTCTGACACTTACAGTCACACATCTTCACAGACAATGTTATCGGTGACTCACATTCCATATATGTCAGAACAGATATAGCAGGGCCGCCAGTGGCAGGAGTTTACATCATCTGATCAATGTAACATACTGCGGGGTTAAAGTTTACTCTTCTTAAAGGACTCTTACCCTTCTGACAAGTGAGAATGTATTGATTATTTTATTCTATTTGCCGTTCCTCGCGCTCACTCTCACCTCTGCTGTCAATAGAGTGCCACTGAGAGAGTCGGAGCGGCTCCTGACCCCTGCTGTACTCGCACACCCACACCAAACACACAATCCTGAGACACTCATCCTGGCTCGCTCCTGCATCCCTAACACACTTTTGATTAATAGTGTGTCGCTACAGGGTCACGGTGCATCTCAGCATCTCTGTACATCTTATTTGACATGGGCTACGTGTTGAGCGTTAGCAGCTCTGTCAGATAAGGGTCTATAGATTTGGTCAAGGTGGGTTTTTTTCCTGTTTGCCCCCAGCAGGGACAGATCCAGCCTCATTTGGAGGTCAGTGCGACCATGGAATCGCTGAATACATCTGAAGGTCCTTGCGCTGTTTATTCACCTGCCCATCCAAGGGTTCGGCTGAATGTTTTGTTGACGTCTGTATGAGTTAATTCGCATTGAGTGCGCAGAGAGCACAGAGAGGGAAGTGGCTGTAGCCCTCTACACTCGTCTGCAGAGAGATAGAGAGATAATTATTCGGTCTCTGACTCACATGGCATGAAAAATGCATAATGCCGGGGTTTGAGACAGCTTATCAGGGAGTTAACTCTTCCCACGCTTTGTGTATGCTAAAGCGGAGATGCTTTTAGATGCCTGCCATTGTTTGTGTTTGTTTGTTTGTGGAGTTTTGTTTGGGTGGGTTGTTTGCGCTGAACTTTTGGCCCCTCTCATGCTGTTTGAGTAAGTTTCGATCACAACATCAGATTGGAAACACTTAAACTTTTTTTTTTTTTTTTTTTTTTTTTTTTTTTTAAACATTTACTGCTTTTGGCAGCTTTTCTCTAATGAATCATTGCCTGGGTGTAAAGGTTTTTTTTTTTTTTTTCTTTCTACATGTTTTGTCCAGAGTGCACTCGTTTATGCCTTTGTAGTATCAGTTTGCCAATAAAGNTCTGGGTGTAAATGTTTTTTTTTTTTCTTTCTTTCTTTCTACATGTTTTGTCCAGAGCGCACTCGTTTATGCCTTTGTAGTATCAGTTTGCCAATAAAGTGATTATAGGAAGAAACATATATGTGAGATGTATAGACGCACACACACATACACAAAGGTCTTATTTCTGTTTCCATGCATGTACTGTGTCTTGCTTTATTTCTAATTTTCAATGCTTTTTTTTTTCTTCTACTTGCTTCTCTCTATCTTTTGATAGAAACCAGTCACTTCTCCCTCACTCCAGGGTCTCTGTATGAGTGGGCTCTGAGTTTAGGGTCAGTATGGGGTCAGAGACCGAGACTGTCAGATCTACAGTATGCAGATAACCATCAGGTTGCACAAATGTAAAGCTACTAATTCGGCCCTCAAAATAAATGTTAATCTTATAACTCTATTATTGAATCCCTTAAACATCACATTAATAATGTTGTTTTGCTGTCCTAACTAGTTGCATTTTAATATCTGTGCGTTTAGCATTGGTTTTTTTTGCCCTGCTTTCTGTGACCCTATCAGAACACACCNACATTAATAATGTTGTTTTGCTCTCCTAACTAGTTGCATTTTAATATCTGTGCGTTAAGCATTGTTTTTTTTTGCCCTGCTTTCTGTGACCCTATCAGAACACACCTGTGACCCGTTTTTGGTTTGCAGTCCATCAGTTGAGAAGCCCTTCTCTGTTTTCAGACAAACAGAGGAAATACATTTTAAATATTGTCTGTCTACCATGTGGTGCTACAGTGTCATAGAATCCCTTTCATGGCTCCTGGATGGGCCCCTGACGCAGGACCCACGCATACAGGAGGTTGTTAGGAAGTTCCTCTCAATTAGCATCCTTTTCGTCGTCGTGAACTGACCTTAAGCTGACTGTTTTGCTTTCCTTGTTCCTTCAGTCAATGTAAACATTAATGTCCTCTTCATTTGAAACCATGCCACTGAGCCAAGTGTAATAACATTGTTCATGGGTTTGATGTGAAAGACGTGTGTTCTGTGTGGGTGTTGTGAAGGAGGGGAGCGTGGCGACTGTAACAGCATGTTCTAGTTGTTTCCTCTTATGCGTTAAACCACAAAATCCTCTTTCAAAACAAGAGCGCATTGACTCCAGAATGGAATTTGACTTTGTTGTAATTGTCTTGTGTTTATAAATGATTCAGGATGGTCAACTAAGGATTTTTTTTATTAATTGTTTGCGGGAGTTGCATATACTGGTACCATATCGGTAATTATGGGAGATAATAAGCAAGATATATCAGTTTACATTGTATATTTTTATTTGTGCAGATTTTTTTACATTTAGATTACCTTTTCCATAATGAAGTTAATCTTTAGAAATACTAACCATTTAACAACACTGATAAATGTAATCTTTAACAAATCTCAAAAAGAATATGCATTTTTCATACTATACACCATAATTATTTGATGATTAAATTCACCTGTTTATATATATGATTTATTTATTTGTTGACAAAATATTACAGAATTTTAGTATGTGACATTTATTAGATACCAGGTATCGGTTGAAAAAATATCGGTTATAAAGCTATTTTTTAGCTTTAATATTTTTATTAAATTAGTTTAATATTTGAGATACAACTAATAATGTACTTTAGCAAGGTGTAAACTGTAAAACTTATCAACTATAGGGCTGTCTGAATTAGCATACACCGTGGTGTGGTGTGGTGTGATTTCAGATGAAATAAACATGACATAAGATAAATTATTGACTATTAATTCCAACTGAAATCTTTGAAATAACGTTTGACATGCATGGAGTAATGGTTCAACTTTTCATACTCTGTATATTAACATATTCTCAACACATCAACCAGCACCACAGTGAAGTATTTCGAAGATTTCAATGAAATATATACAAAATTCTAGTATTCACTCCCTCACTCATTCACTCACTCACAGTCACTCACTCATATCCATCACATCAGTATACATCATGTCTTCTTCCACACACACACTGTCAGGGGTCATCCCCTGCTCATGCTGAGTGTGTGTGAACCCCATTAGCACATTCCCAGATAGTGGCCAGGGTACTCTTATCTCTCTCCACCCATTAATTACACTTTGTTCCCCTAAGTGATCTATTTCTGCTCCTCCCCGCCCCCGCGGCCCACTCCAGGACTATCTCCTACACCTCCACACCGCCACACAACACACACATACACACACGCACCAGATAAGAGTGCTAATGTGAGGCAAGCAAGGTCAGCCTGCCTTCCTCGCTGATGTGAAGTGTGGGTCCCGTGCATTAGCCGCTAGCCTGTCTGCCACCCGCTTTGCATGGGGCCGCTCTGAAGATGCCCCCGTAATTACAGATGACAGCACAGCGAGAGGCTGATCGCCCTCCTTTGCCTCCACTCGGGCTGGAGGAGACAGCCTTCTGAAAGCTCCACCTGGAAAGTATGTCATGGAGCACTCTTGCGATGCTAAACACATGTGAATGCTGTGTACTTATAGTTTTGAGGCCAGTAATCCAGCTTCAGATCACACTTCCAAGTCTACTGTGTTGGTGAGCGACGCCAACTGCAAATTATACCAGCTAGTCAGCGAGGGGTGCATTGCTACTAGACATTTAGGATTTTTTTTTTCTTTTGTATTATTGTTTATCTTACAAATGGAATTCTCGTACTAACTAAATAATTGAGCAACTTATTCAATGAATATGTGACTAGTCTTATGCATACTATGTAGCACAATAATATTTGGCATCAGTGGTGATGTATGAAGGAATTTTTTAGAAGCCTGATCTGTAAGTATTTGATTAAAAATGTATTACAAATTACAGCAAAAAGCAGAATGACATAATATAACATAAATTCATATATTTAAACATGTTGTATATATAATTCATATGATAGTTCCAGATTAGCTTTCCATCCCTTTAATTGTAATAATAAAAAATATATTACTACAGCTGTTAAGTTAGTTACATTGTTCATACACAGTTGTATACATGTATGCGATACGTATGTGTTGATACATATACATATTGTTGAGTTATATATGTTATATATATATATTTCTTGCCTTGCATGACAGGCTCCTCCATCAAAGTCTGGTTTCTCTCAAGGTTCCCTTTTCACCTGAATATCTTTTTTTTCTTTGCCAAAGTTAACCTTGGTTTACACATTGAGACATTTCTCTGTTAAGCTGCTTCGAATCATACAAATTATGAAGTGCATAACACGGATAAAACTAACTTGTTCTGGGTAGCAGTGTCCAACTTTTCCAACAAGTTTTCTCTGAACAAAAAAAGCTTTGAACTCGAGGCGGTGCAGTGTACATGTAATAACTCTTTGCCAAGTCAGTTTTCTCAATTATTGTCCTGCTGTGTTGTGTGCTTGACTCAATCGCTGCATTAGCCTGTGGTTTGATTTACACTCTCTTGCATCATCCCACATGTGCTCATACCTTCCAACTAAACTGAGATTTGAAATATGTCCAGTGCAAAAATCAATTTCCGTGATTCAGTCTACAAACACACCCATTTCGTAGATGTATCTCGCTGTTAGCAGAAGCAAAGAGAATCCATTGTCTTCTTTAGTTTACACAGTGTTGGTATGGATGTCGTGTAAGTGTTGAACTGTCTTCGGTCCATGACTGCTGCTGCTCTTTTAGTAAACACACTCAAACACTGTGTTCTTATTTATGTATTGATCTGCCATTGATTGCATTGACACATCTCCTCGCTCTCACTTTCCCAGGCACTGTTAAGAAGGTAGCAGCACCTGTAGGGTTCATCTGCTACTTCAGCTGAAGATATTACTTTTCATTTGAAGTGTGTTACGTCTAATTTGGACACAGTATAAGGGTATGAGGCAAAGAGCACCAGAAAGAGGTTGTGGAGGTGCCCTCATTTTCTTCTCGTTTTATCGGATTTGTAGCATCCTGTCATTACTGTGTAGCCTTATCTAAACAGAGACCAAAGCCAAATCCCGTTGTACGGTTTTGCACATCTATAGTCCATATTCTCAAATATAAGAGAGTAAAGGTGACATAAAATGGACCAGAGAGTAATGTCAGGTTACGCACATGCAGTGGTGTTTGATGTTGTCAATAATTTGAGAGGAAATGTGCAAATGTTCACACGGTCACCGTGTACTGAATCCAGATACATTTTTTAGAGGGCTTTTGTCTGCTGTGCCAATTTCATCAAACAGTATCTAACACCTCTCATCTCTGTATGTGCAATTTTGCAAGTGATGTGCTGTGTTATTGTACACTCTTGACACGCTGTCTTGTGCTGGTGCTAAAGCCTGTGTGAATTAACCCTCTGTGTACCTGTGTTGTGCTAATGACAGATCCACATTAATACTCAGTTCATTTGCAACAGTTTTTTATTTCTCTCTCTCCTCTTTGTAAGATCAAATGCTCGTTTATCCACTGTGTTCATCTGTTTTGTGAAAAAGCTGCAGGTGATAGACTATTACCGATTGTTAATAGATTACTATTTTTACATTTTTGCTCTTACAAAATGTGTATGTTTATTTATTTTTTATTACATGAATAAAGTAACCTGATTATGTAGCATGTATTATTTGACAACCTCAACATTGATGGCATACATAAAAATGTATATAAGTGTATAAAAATGTATAAAATAAAATCTATACATATATAGTACTAAAGCAGAGCTCATTTATTGCGTTTTATCTTACCGCAAGGCTTCGGTCACTCTTCCGCAGACCACTTAATGAATATTCTAGTACTGTAATGATGAGCAACTGGGGCTTAGGATTTGTTTGCACTCGGGGTCTCTCCGTCATTCTTGTTTATTTTTCGTTTTCCCCTCCGGAGTCGACTCTGACATCTGCAGGCATTTTTATCAGCGGCTAACTTAATTATGCTACTGTGGACTTAGGGTATTTGACTTGCTAACAAATTAGCCCTCAAATTAGCCTTGCTATCGGTGTTTCTGCGCCACTGTCAGGGATATGGTTTGTCATTTCTGAATTCCTCTGTGATTCTTGATTTGCTTTATTACAGGCTATTTTATAGAGGAGCAAACAGAGTGGGCAGAGTCAGGCTGTATAATGAAGCGCTAGCTTTCTCGCAAAGTGCTAGCCTGGGCTAATGACTAGCTTTAGTCAGACTGGTAAAACAGATTCAGACACCCAAGCGCCATCATTAGATTTTCTCTCCTGAATACTCTGCAACAGAATAAGCCACTGCCAGTAGTTACGGCTGTCTTCGGTGGGTACAGTACCGGCGGTATGATTTGTCCCCCGGAGTCTCAAATACTCACGCTACACATCCCACACTGGCCCCTGCTCTCCGGTTATCTCGTAAAGACTCCATTCCAGCTCTATAAAACTTGGCGTCTTTATTACAGCTAAGCTGAGGCGCCCACTCTCAAATAAAAAAATAAAAAAATAAAAAACTGCACCGCTGCAAGGGAGGAGCAGCTCAGGGACACACACTGGAAATGTGTTGTGGAGCTCATTCTCTTGTTGCCTTTGCTCCGTTCCAAGCTTGAATAATGTGAAAAGAGAGGAATGAAACTTCATTTCATAGCATTCGTCTCCTGCTCTCCCTTCATTCACTCACTCTTTACCCCCTCTTGCTTTGTTTCCAACTTTATAAGTGAATTGTAGGTTCTCTCAGCAGGCCCTGAAGCCACACGTTCGCTTTCTCATTTATGGATGTGTAATGAGTTCTGCCTCTGTTTGCTCTTACAACAATAATAAGTAAAGTAATTAAAAGAGGCAGAGGAGGGGGGAACAAGGGGAACCCACCGCTAGACAGGTCCTACATATGGGCAATTGACAGAGACTTTTTGATGAAATCGTAGGTGTGCTTGCATGTTTTTTCCCTTTTCTATTTGCAATTTTAAGTGCTTATTTTTTCCAAATGCATTAATTTAATTAGATATAATGCAAACAAAGCACGCTCTAGTTGCAGCGGTAATATTTGCTCTTGGCGTCTAATGTGAAGAGGGATGAGCCATATCCTCGAAGGGCAGTGGGTTTATGTGTCGGGGGAGCGACGGGTGGGGGTTGGCTATAGAGTATATTTAGATTTAATTAGTTGTGTCACGAATCGTAGCTTCTCCATCACAGAGAGCCGCGTTAACACAACGTGCTAGAACGTTGACACCTGTTCTGGCCTCGTTTGTCCTCGAGTCGACTCTCTCAGATCGCCTCTCAGATGTTCAGGCATGCATGGAGAAAGTGCCAAACCGCTAGAGCATAGAGCAAACAAATATCAGAGAGCGTTGGGACCGGAAATCTAAGCCCTTTGCTAACAGGGATACAGATAGCAAATAGAATCTGCAGTATCGTGCAACGGATAGTTTCCCCTGCTAGTGTTACTCTGACTAGTTCATTCTAGTTTTAAGTAAAACTGTAAGCACGCTGTGTGTTGAACAAGTCAAGGATATAATTGTGCTGTTGTGTATATAAGAAAGACACAAACACGCACACACACAAAAAAGCTAACATAACTGCAAACAATCCCACTAAAACAATTAGAGGTTGAAATATTTTAATTACTAGAATATCAGATACTGTAATTTTTCAACGACTGTGTAATTACAACATGAAAAATGTCTGGCAATGAAATCAAATAATTTTGACAAATAAATAGAATATGCCAGTTATGCTCAATCAATTAGGAGGCGCGATTGAATGCCACGCTACAGATGGAGACCAATTACAATCAGCACACTTTGATATTTTTTTACTCTCTCCGAGTGTTACTTGCGGCGGTGCTTTGACTGCTCATTCACTCGAGCATCGTTCGCTCATGAGCATTTTACTATCACACACGATTACCATTTGTAACGCTTCTGGTGAGGGGAGAAAAAGGAATTGCCGATAGCTAAAGCCTGTCTTCCTTGATTTATTGTTGACATGAATGTTGAAAGAGTGCTTGTGTTTGTGTGAGTGTGTCTGTGTGTGTGTGTGTGAGAGAGAGAGAGAGAGTGTGTGTTTGTCACCGGGACACTGTTTCAAACACTATTTGTCACAGTGAGATCAAAGAACTACTAAATTACCCTCAAAGGTATCCAGCTGAATAATGTAATGGTTCATTATAAAGATTTGATCTGCATCTGGAAGACGTCTTAACAGGGTAGTGAAATATGAAGCTTCATTATGACAAATACACTGGTCAAATGAAGTCGTATGAAGTAACACAGATAACAGTGGCCTGGTGTGAGCCGCAGTGTGTTTGTGCTCATAATGTGAGGTGCGTCGTTGAAGATGAGGATATCAAAGTCTAGTGTGTGTGTGTGTACACATAAGCATTTTTGTAAGCATGAGTATGTTGTGAGGAGTGTCGGGGTCGTGTGGATCACAGTCTGCCTGCTGGAGAGTTTTCACTAAAACTAGTTCAAAAGATGCAACTTCTCTAATCGCACAATTACATGTGTAGTATTCATAATTATGATGTTTACAGAAAGCACAACATTGTGTTTGTACATGTAATTTTATGTGATTTTTCAGCAATATCTACAATAAAATTTACCTCTGAGAATTTGGGTGTTACCTAATTTTCAAGTTTAGTAGTACTTTCTTATACTGTCAATCTATGTGTGTTTTAACTTGTTTATTTGCTTTTGTCTGTAAATTTTTACTGTTTTAAATATGTAAATATACTGTATATATATAACTGAAACATACAAAACGTAACTTATTAGCCAATGTATTTTGAAAAACTCATCAATAACATTTTACCTTAGGAAATATATCAAAGCATTTGTAAGTAATGAGGTAAAAGTTCATTTTGTTTATTGTCATAATTTCCATGTATTGTAATTGCTGCATAGAAGTTGTGTCATGGCTTAATCTGTTTCCCAATTGCATGTTAATGGATTTTTAATAGTAGCGTGCCATTATTTGTAAGACGTTAAAGAAATTATCAGCCTTATTCCTCCTTCTTTCAAGAACTTAAAAAAAATCCCCCAGGCGAAGAGAAAAAACTGTGAAAGAAAAAAAACAAAAAACTGAAGGAACACCAGAACAAGAGACTTTTCCTCTGTCTATGTGCAGTAGACATTGCTCTCTTTATTGAAAGATGACATTTAATCAATGACCACCTCTTTAAATGGCATTCATTTAATTTGTGGGCTAGCCAGGCACGGCTGTCCTCTTCCCCATTCTTTGTGTGCCTATGCGAGCGAATGACGTAACCGAGACACGCCGCGGCACACATACACTATTGATTACACTCAACACATCTTAGCAATTAAGAGATGGCAAGGTAGAGTAATAAAGGGTCATTAGTGAGGCATGCTTGTGAACCCTCATCAAAGGTGATGTCGCTGGCAGGGGCGGAGCTCCCGCAGGGTCGCCACAGGGGCTCGCTGCATTTGCATATCTGCTCGGAGACGCACTGTGGCTGACCCCGTGGCTGGGATCAGTATGAGTCGCTCTCGTTGATCAGGGGTTCACCAGCGGTTCAAGGTAACAAAAAGTGAACCCATCGCCGTTAATTGGTCCTGTGGAAAAAAAAAACAGAAAGAGAGACAAATAAAAAGGTTAGTTGGGAAAGGTGAGGGGGCCTGGAGTGGAGGGAAAGTAAAGGCTGTGTGCTCCAAATTGGGTATGAATTATAAATAAGAGCAGTGGAGGCAATGTCTTCTCCTCTGGAGTGCTGTTGTGCCAGGACCTACACCACTAAAGAGATTGTTTGGGCAGCAGGTATCGACTCGCTGATCGTCAGCTTGGTAAACTTGACCTGAGGCACTGATCATTGGCCGAGTTAGAAAGACTCGACCATTCTGATACACACACACACACACACACACCTCTTTCCCATCTCACCACAGCTATCTTCATCAATACTGCCCAGACAGAGGTCAATGTAATAAACATGGAGGTCAATATCATGGCCATCTGAGTACACTTTTGGCATGGGCCTTAAAGTTGGTCTTTAATTGGATCCCTCCGGGCAAGTTCATGCACCAGTTGCAATGCGCAGGGAAAAGAATGAGAAATTGTGATTGAGGGGGAAAAGCACATCAGTCTGATCCTCTTTGTTCCACACAAACTGATGCAGACGTATATCAAGGCAGTCGTATGCTTTAAGCTACGTACGGTGTGAATGGTTCAAAGCGGAATTGATCTAGCCGGGGTTCAATTCAACCTTTCTCACAAACAGCACAATAAATAAACAGACCCAATGTACTTGTTTCGTGCCAGACGCTACCTGTCTGAAAGTGCTGCATTACGAGGGATGTGAAAGGCTCTTGTGGGACTTTGAAAGGTCTGATGAGGACTTGGGGTGTACATGTCACTTGACCTGGATCCAATGACCCAAACATGGGAATTCTTTAACCTGCTGCCACAGAGGGAAAACTGAGCCATTTGTGGATTAACTGATAGGTGTATCGAACTCCAGAGAGAGAAAATTTAATCTTTCATGGATAGCGGCCATTCCATCCATTGTCCTTAAGTGCGCAATATCCTAATAGATGGAAAATGTTGTGTCGGGGCACACAGTACACAACACAGAGTCCACAGAGTTTTTGCTTGGCATCAGACGTACTAAACTATTTAGAGTATGAAACAGTCCTCACATATCACTTCCTTTAGTTTAAGGGCCCTGGAGACCTCAGTAGGAAGTGTTAAAGGAACAGTTCGGACTAAAAATGACAATTCTGTCATTATTTATTCACCCTCATATCATTCCAAACCTTATGCAGAACACAAAATTAGATCATTTTTAAAAATGTCTTATTGTCCATACACTATGTAGAAATTTTACTTGTCAGTGTCAGCTTGTCAGTGGTGCGTTTAACCTTAAAGGGACATTTTTGGGTCCCACTTTATATTAAGTGGCCTTAACTAAATTAATAATTTGAAATTATTAATTTTTATTTTTTTTAAAGGCCTCTTAATATAAAGTGGGACCCTTTTTTTTTTTTTTTTACCATATTTTTACCCTAAAATTTCATAATAGTACTACTCTGAGGTACTAATATGCACCTTTTAGAGGTACAAAGTTGTCCCTTTAAAAAAAAATGCTCCAATGACAAGCTGTTGTGCCTCTAAAGGTAATTTTTTTTCTGACAGTTTACAATGTAAGTTTCAAAATATCATCTTTAGCGTTAATCAGAAAAAAATGAAGTCATACAGAGTGTCTAAATGTGAGAGTTTTCATTTTGGGGTGAACTATCCCTTTAAATGTAAAAATGTGGCTTATTTTACTGTAATCTTAAACAGTTATTGCTGTATGTTATTCACATCCACCTTCATGTTCTGTCTTTTACAGGTACTGAGAAGCACGAGTTAACATCATGGAAGAGCTTCCACTCCATCTTCAAGTTCTTCAGCGATGCCCTTAAAGACCACGAGGATGAGTCCTCCTCCAGCCCGGTCACCACACGCAGCTCCCATCGCATAAAAAACGAAGACTTATAGAGGGCTCACAGATCCCAACCCAGAGCCCACCTTCGTCCCCTCTTAGTTCTTTTTCTCCTCTGTTCTTTTTATAAAAAAAAATATTTCTCCTTGAAGCCCTCCTCCCAGTGAATTGTACGACTCTGAGGAGTGCAGGGTCAGCCTGTATACATCAGAATAGCGTTTTGCATTACTTCTGGATGAGTGCAACTGTCAAAGCAATATGGCTTCACTGCTTGTGCCTCCTGTGGGCCGCTGTGTGGATTTGGTGGTGGCCCATCGGTGGCCAGATTAAGGCTGACAGGCGGCGCCGCACACCGCCTCTTGATGCACCTCTAATTATCCTGACATTGTCCTGAACTGAGCTAATGCCTGGGAAGCACCTGCACACACACACACACACACACACAAGTCTGGCGGGTATGGCTGCCTGCCTGCAAAGTCTTTGTATCTCTCTTTGGTTTCCCCCCGTTGTTTCATTGTTTCTTTCCAGGGTCTCACTTGCATTTAAAGAACTTGTGCGCTTAGGAACTTTGTGTGTCGGATGCTAAAGGCTTACGGGTTCTTTGATTCATACACATAACACTTTAACTGAGAAAAAAAGCAACTTGCAGAATCAAACATCCATTCAATGGCTATCTCAAGACTAGATTTAGAATGAACACAATAAAGTAAGCCATTGACAGCGTGACAAACTGAATGAATCTTCCCGTTTTTAAATCCCTTAAAACCTTGTGTGAGCATGAGTTTTAGGAATATCTTCCTTTGACAGAGCAGATATGTCAGTCTTGGAATATCTTTGTATGTGTCAGGATCAGGACGATTTAATGTTATCCAAAGTATAAAAGACATTCCTTTAGATGTTTGCAAATGTAACCTGCCCTTTTTGCAAAGTCCATGACTGTTTGGACTGTTTTAACACATCATTGTCATCCTCTGCTAAGCCTAAAGCATGTTATGTTACTGTCTCAGCAAAGACAAGAGACATTGTTTTCTGGACAATTTGGTATTAGTGGAGGCTTAAAGATATGTCATTTAGGCATGTCAACAGATCTGTTCTGTTTCAGCACTCTGCTTTCACTTAAAAAATTAATCTGACAGTAAAAGGCTGTTTTGGTCTCATCACTTTTTAGAAGTATCATTGCTATTTTAGATTACTGAAGGTGATCAATGTCAGTAGTTCTAGTGCTTTATACATATTTCATGTAATTTTTTTTTTAAATCCAAAATAGAGGTGACTACAGCTGACAAAATGCAAGACCTCTTCCAGAAGCTTTTGTGTTTTAACTATTTTTACAATGAATTAAACTTTTAATATTCCTGCAAATATTCATTAGATGCCACTGATCAACTGCAAGTTGCTTACACTGTCTAGTTAAAACTGTTCAACTCAGATCCTAATATTGTTGCCTTAGGAGTAAACACACAACGTTCATCTTTATTTGATTTTCCAAAACTGACAAGCCATATGTGAATATTTCACTCGCGTTTAATACAGCCTTAAACCAAATCGAAAACTTAATTGGTGTGTAAATAAGGACTCATTTTAACAATTAATATTTTAATCGAAGATATTCTACGTTTTACTGAAACCTATCCTAGTCTGAAATGAAAGAAGTGCAAGCTGTTTTCTGGGTTTTCTGCCTTTTTTATTCGCTTTCGGGGGTTCATTAAATGAAAACGTGATCAGATATTTTAACTTTTATTTTACTTTTCATAAATCGTTTGAATATGTTAGTCTTTCGTCTTTGAATTAATGGCAGTTTGTGCCCTGATTAATCGTCAGTTTGTTTTCATATCATGTGAGTGTAATGATGATCTCCATGCTGTAATTAAATAAAAAGTTCTTTATTAAAAAAAAATGATGCGTAACGATCTTTGATTTTATTTGTCCCGGTTTGTGTCGCAAGAATGCTTTATTTTTCTCTATTTTTAGTGCATAAAACAAGAATACAAACTAACCTGCACCTTTGCGACCAGTCTGATAGACATATATCACCTTGCACTTGAAGACACTAATGTACATGGCACTCTTATTTACAACGTATTGATCGTAAAGGCATCACTTTCAGCCCAAGAAGTTGTCGGGTTAAAGTTCAACCTGACGGGGGGAAAGATTCTCGGAGCCCGATAAAGCCTGTTGCTCCAGCGGCTCTCCTCCCAGCTCTGTTCCCAGGGAAGGTGAGCCTGCTCGGAGAATGACTCGCTCTTCTCACGTAACAGCTGTGGAACTCTATCACGAAAGCTGATATTTGTGTCTAGATCGAGCCCAGGCCTGTACAATGAGACCAATGTTAACCAAAATAAGTGTCAGTCAAAGACAGAGAAGTATCGGATGAAGCCATGTCTGTAGCACCTAGTTTTATTATGTTCCAACTGCTTGTTTTTAGACCTTAACTCACGAAATTATGGCCTGAGAGTGACAGTCATAGCAAAGCGGTAATGATGACAAGTGTCCTGCGAAAATAAATAAACCAAATGCCATGCTTCTAGATTTTGATTAATTATCTTGAGAAAGGAAAAACGCTGGAACTTAATGTTTTCATGTATGAAAACATTTTTAATGAAAAACAAAATGACAATAGAAGAAATTTTTAGAAATTACAAATTAAATAACGGTTCGATACATAAAATAATGGTAGCTATAAAAACGTATAATACACACACGCAAATCTTAAAAGTGCTGTAGCAATGAAAGAACCTTTGAATGTACTTTGTGTTTACATATATTTTTTCATAAAGAAAAATATCATGCAATAAAATGTAATGACTTTGGCTCAGAGGTATGTAGGTATAAAAGGTACTCTGTTTTATGGTTTTCTTGTTACATCACAACAGAATGGTTTATTGCATGTTTTGTTACGCCACACAGATTTTTTATTTTTACTTCAAATAATTCTATTTAAAAAAACAAAATTCATAGTTGTCTTTTTAAGGAATAATTTATTCGAAAAGAAAACTACTTCAGCAAGAAATCCAGCTTTGTAATGTACTTCTATTATCTCAGAACAGATAGGCTACATCGCATTTTTACCCACAATAAATAAATAAATAAAACTAAACTTGTAATTCAAAAATTGAAAACGTTCATCATAAAAGAGGTGTAAAGTCATATGTTGTATAAAATGATTTTTAACTATTTGCTTAACTTAAAGCGCCGGGCCATTTATCAGATAATTACATTAAACATACATGGAAAAATAATTTGAAAACTCAACTTCTGCATAAGAATATAGAGGCACTGTACACTTACACAACAAAATTAATTAATCAAAGACATGCATAGGTAATTTCAAATTAAACTAATTAAAGTTACGCAAAAAAAAAAAAAAAAAAAAAAAACAAAAAAAAAAAATAAAAAAAAAAAAAAAAAAAAAAAAAAAAGCAAACATATAAGGGTTCTATTGCTTCTCTACTTTTATCTAATTGGTGGGTTTTGGTTAATTGTTTTAACACCGTTTAAATTTGTAAAGCCTAAATTGTGTGAACTGTTGGTGGATTCTGTGCAAACACTTTAGACAAAGACTCTAAAACTTATATCTCACCTTAGAATTGTCAGACTTTAAACACTAAGGTAATGTGTTGATTTCATCCTCAACACTTTTTGTCATCACGCTCTCTTCCAGGAGAGTCACACTTAACTGCAAAAATATCGATGTATTTGAAGTCTATGAAGTCCTTGATTGATATTTCAATTTTATCCGTGTTTTGTCACACACGCTCTCGTCTCCTCCCATACTCTCATGCGCCGCCAAATATGAACTATTCTCAAAGAGTCGAGCACTTGCTGAAGCTGGACTGTCACTCCTCCAGGCCCTTGTCTTCGGGAGTACTTCACCAGATCGCTGTCAGATCTCTATTTGCATAATTATATGCTCGGTTCTGAAGGGAAATCTAGCCCCCAAATTTTACGGGTCAGCAAACTGCAACAATCAATGTTTTATTGTGCCCTGAAAAAGAAAAAGAGCTCAAATAATACAACTCGCTCTCATATTCTCCGTCTCTCCACCACTCCATCGATCTATCTATCTATCTATCTATCTATCTATCTATCTATCTATCTGTCTATCTGTCTATCTGTCTGTCTGTCTGTCTGTCTATCTGTCTGTCTCTCTGTCTGTCCGTCTGTCTGTTGACAGTTAATTTATCTCTTCTCAACTGGTATCCCTCCCTCACTGTCCCTTTTTGATTGATTGTTATGAGTTCATATAACACACATGGCCCACACACCCTTTCACACCCACCCACACGCGCACCTTGGCTTCCTGAAGTTACGCTTCCCCGTGCGAAAGAGCTCCGTTAATGTGTCGTGAGAGTGGGAGATGTTTGGGGTGATCACGCCACACAGTACTGGACAGCTGCTGCTGGCAGAGTCTTGGCTTTAAATGATTGCTTTCAGGTTGCTGTCTGTCCCCCCTTCTGTCTTCGATTCGGATATTTTTAGCTAGACAAAGTGTGTGTGAAATTGAGTTGAAGCACGTTGCACAAAATGGATCACACTCCTCTTTCTTAAAGGGAAAAGGGAAGACAACTTTCATTAAGTTATGTTGGGACGTCATGATATGCAAGAGGGAAAAAAACACAAAGATTGAATTTGTCCTGTGTTGCTATGCAGTGTTTTCGAAACACTTGCTCGTAAGTGAATTATTGCATTTTGAGAATAATTGTACTAGTCTCATACATCCTGGGATCCCAGGTGCTTAATTTAACATGCCGACAAATCCGTAAGGAAAATAATAATAAATACAATAAAAAAGGGATATTTTTGTGGATAAAAATTGCCCTGCTCTTGCTTGGACAATGATGAACGGACTTTGGAATTCAACAATATGAGTAGGCGCCCGCATAAACTGATTTCAGTGTAGGTCAGAGAATATAATGTCCTGAATTCAGTTTATGTGATGAAAGGGAATGGCGATAAGGCATCAAAACAATTATTAGCTTTGAATCCACTTTTATGTAAAGATAAATTCCCGTCAAAGATATTAGGTGTCATAAATAGGACAAGGAATGAAAGAGCACGTTCCATCTCACAAATAAAAAAAGGAAAGAAAAAAAAAAGAAAACTTTTTTTCCTGTATAGGATAACGCCTGTTCGTATAAAGCTCAATCAGCGCAATGAGTCATTATTGATATTATTTAGCCTATAGACAATTAAGTGATAGTGACAATTAAGGGATTATTTATAGACAATTAAAAAAATGACATATAAATTATATTTTACGTATAAAGTTTTTTTTTTTTTACGATATTTACTCTTTATTAGTCTTAGCTTAGATATACTCAGTGAAAGGCCTTTGTGAAATGTAAAATTAATTTATTCGTTTCAGTAAATATAGATGATGATGATGGTGATTATTATTATTTCATCGTCCTTTTCACATTTTAAACAGATTTTTAGGGTTTGTATATCGTTAACAAGTTGAATATATATAAAAATATAAATGATATATAAATATAAATTATTATTAATAATAATAATATCCTAACTGTCACATTTACATGTAACAGTTGCTGGCAGCAGCAGCCGCCTAAATTTATTGAATTAATGTTTGAGAACTGAGCGGATAGTTAAGTCAACCACAGTAGGCTAAGGTATACACTTCACTATACATCTGGTCGTCCCACACTTGTCTAAAAAACAAGTGTTTTTTTTTTTTTTTTTCCACCACTCAGTTCTTAATAGGGGGCTTTAAGAGCAAGGGCTAGAAGACCTGGACTTAAATCACTCGGTTAAGGTCACATATAGTAACCGGAGCGCTCGGAGCGTTACAACCTGTCATTTTACAGCTAGGGATGGAATTCCCGCATAGAGTGCCAAGCGGGTCACCGTGATATCCAGCGACCCAGGGTTAGGACACGATAAAACCTGATCCTCTCTAAACAACAAGAGGCCTTTTCAATGAAACCAGACAACAGTGCCTTAAAACTCTGATTATGCGCCACTCTCTACTTGATTCTATGTGATGTGAGGTTGAAGGCCTCTTCAGTCAGGACTGAGAGTCGGTTGCGCGCGGTTCTGTCTCGTCAGAAGCTTATAGTACCCTGGTATTCAATCACGCATTATAGATGAGTCTCATCAAGCTTAACGGGTTCCTTGGAGGCTAAACACATTGGTGCGCGGTGCTGGTTGCTCCCACCTGAATAACCCGCGCGTTATTGCACAGCGCATCCTCATTAAGAAACGCCCCAAAAGATGAGGCTCTAAATTAAGTTATTGCCATCCAATGAACCCAAATTAGCGAGGCCACAGAGGTGCCCGTCTGACGGACTGCCGTTAAAAACAGGCTGACAGGCAACAAGGTAGACAGAGGAGAGTCTATGAGTGTGAAGGTGTGATATATATCGCACGGATATGGGGTGATAAAATGGATGAATGGGTAATATCCATTAATTGAGCCGCCGATTCGTGGCTGAACATTCACGTTTAGGCCGTCTCTATCTCTCCTAAATTCAGTGCCGTCTCTCACCCTTTAGAGTGTGGTGTTCGTACAAAATAGACTGCTTCTCTCTCTGTGTCTGTCTCTCTCTCTCTCTCTCGCTCTCATCTCCCTGACAACCGTCACTGCTTCAAACCGCTGTGTCCTTCCATTTGACTACCTGTTCTTTTATGTCTCCATCTGAATCAGCATCCAGGATGAAAAACGCCAGTCAGATTCAACGACAGCTGACAGCATAACTTTTGATGGGAATGATGTGTGTGTGACGAGGTCTGTTATACCTGGCAAAGGCGTATAAAATGTGCCCAGTTAGTCTTTTAAGTCAGCTCGAGAACAATAGGTCTTTATTATTGTTTTAGGCGACTCCCCTAAAGCAAATCTGTCACCGAATGAGAAACTGACGAGGTTTCCAGTGTGCAAGTTAAGACAAACACCGCTTCCTGTTCGCTTTATCTTAGACGTCAAAAATGAGACTGTGGAGGAAAGTAACATTTAAAAATAGATAAAATAAGAACAAGAGTTAAAAATAAGTGCATGTATCATCTTCAGTGTTCTGAAGTAAATCTGAAAGTCGGAAAGAGAGGCGAGGTAAATTGAATTAAATAACCTGGAAACAAACAAGAATGCATATAGGTGATAAATTATCATAATATTACATTGTGTTGACTTTTTTGTTGTAATTTTTAGGTTCATGTTATGATGAAAACTGTTAAAAGGATAAGCGTTCGTAATTTGCAGCAACATAATTTTAATTTGCTATTTGCAGCAACACTTTTAACAATATTCAATGTAAGAGCATTAGCAATACAGACTCTAAAACCAATTTATGCAGTGATTAAAAGTATCATGTTAGAAAAAAAAATACATGAATTTAATTCCTAAATACATTTAGAAAATATAAAACAATTGCAGCAATGAAAATATCTATTATTTGTAATTTATTCATTGGTTTGCTGCAATATTTAGTTTCTTACATGTTTTTTACCTTAAGGCTTTTAGAGTTTTTAAGGATTGTGAAGGAAGAAAAATAGCGTCATAAATCAACTAAACAAACAGTTTTTCGATATTTAAACAACCTGGGTCAAATTAAATATTATATATTCGATGTCGCAAATTGTTTATACGATTTATACGGTTTTCTTTTTTTTTTCGTTTTATTTTTAAAGCGAATCTTCGTTTAGAAAGATGGTCAAAGTAGCCTATTAGTTAGCATCTGTATACAACTGTTTTTTTTTTTTTTTTTTTTTTAAATAAATCGAAACAAAAAACGAGCACAGTCAAAGAGACCTATTGATATTATACTTGTTTTGATTAAAGCTTATATTGTCTCGATTCATACCTTCGATTTTTTTAGGCGAAAAAAAAAGAAACTTGCTGTTTGGTCATGCGCTTTATTCCTAACGTGATTCAGATCACCATCACCTGTTATCTAGTGTGTTATCTCACCCTTTCTTCCCCGTCCATTAGCGGTCATGATCGCTCCATCACCGTGACAGAGGTGTGTATTTGCGCTTGGAGCACTGACTGTCAGGGTGGCTTGTTAAAGGTTGTAAACCAGTGGCAGTCTCCTGATACAGGCGATGGCATCGATTTGAAACTTGTCCTGTCTAATTTGATAAGAGCGCCCAGGCACCTCTGAATAGGACCATGGACAGCGCTCTCTCTTGACCCTGAACTCGCCCCTGTCTGTTTCGCAGGGGGACCTTCACATCCAGTTGTGCAAGTGATGTAGGTGAGTGTGTGGATGAGGCAGTAGCTGAAGCTGAAAACTGCAACTGCGTTTTATCACAGTTCCTGTGCATAAGATAAAGAAACCACTAAACGTCTCAAATTCTCCTCTCTAGCCTACCTCTTCGGGTGCATACACACTCACTCACTCACTCACTCACAGTCCATGCGAACACAAACCCAAAGTCAAACATAGGAACTACGCTGCGATGTAATCTGACATACGATAAGCGAGCGAATTCATACAGGAACAAAGCTGAATGGGGAGTCACGGAGAACTCTCAAGTAACGCCAAAGAGGCTGCGAGACTGTTCAGACGGAAGGGGGGGTTTGCTAGTGGGGAGAGGCTGTTTGATGGATCTCTACAGCTTTGAGACAGCTTGTTAATTAAAACCCCAAGAGATGAGCCTCTGGAGCCACCGTCCATATTAGAACATTGCTAACTATCCTGACAGCGAGCAATGTCAAAAGCACGAGAAAGGCTTTGTACCCGTTTCTCAGCCCAGATTTGGCTTTTATGTCTTGCTGGTGTGGTGGCTATAAAATATTTCCTCATATGGTTCAAATCTCCTCTACTGACTATTTAACAAAACTAATCATTCATTTTGAAATGTTACATCTTCTTACAAATAGCAGTAAAAAAAAAAATAAAATAAAATAAAATAAAAATACTACCTCGTTTATCTTTAGAAGAACAGCAAATTAGTAGTCTTGCGTCTTTTAATGCAGGTCAGACTCAAATAATTATTTTAATAAATGTTTCTAGTTATTTATTTATTGTTTGTTTGTTTGTAAAAGATTAATTGCTGCCACAGTTAAGGTCCCATGGATTTTCAAAAAATACAATAAATTTCATTTTTCAACTTTAAACAACTCAATATGGTCTACAATCTATTTAATGAAGAAGTTCAGTTTTATACACCAACAAACAAACGCATAATACATAAACATACAGTTTACAGTAATACGGTTTGATAATATTTTCATGAATGCTGTCATTGCCAGTCCGTTTTAGTGGCCCAGGCAGAGAGACTCAGCATACAGGTTTTACATACCATGGTTTTTTTTATTGTAGGGTGGCGTGAGTTAGCATAGTCTATGTCACCACCATTTCTAGAAAAAATATTAAATACATATATAAATATACAACGATAATATAATACAAAATATAAAATTAAATTCTGCCAACGTAATAAACTGAACAGCGTGATTTACCATATAAAATAAAAGTTATTTATTGATTAATGTGAATAACATGCAAACTACAAAATATTAATATAAAACATAAATCATGTTCACTACCTTGAATTTACACGCAATAATATAAAACAAAACAGAAAACTGAGCATTTATGAACAACTCAATATATTAATAATATCACTGTCACGTAAAATAGAGAGACTGGCAAATCGGGTAAATAATCTTTTTATTTTGATACTTTATATGTAATTTTTAGTGAATCCTGTCGGACTGGTACTCCTCATCGTCCGCTGAGCAATCTGGCATAACATTTAAACGACATCTTTAAATGTTCTTCACGTCGTGGGCACATTCATCAACGTCAAATATGGACAAGCCACTATTTAGAGAAAGTGTAAGTGCTGCAATATATCTTCTTAACACTCAGAGGGGAGAAAAATACGTTTTTGTGGAAATGTGAATAAATTCTCTTATTTCTGTCTGTTAAAATGTAATAATATAACGTTATCAGACGCGTTTTTGGAAAGAAAATCTACCGAGAGTTGGGGTTTAAAAACGTTTTTCAGAAGGCTATTCACAATGATATCACCTTGTTTTAACGTGGACATTTATTGACTCTGCAGTCCATTGAAATATTGCTGAGTGAACTGGATACAGCTTGAAGTATATTGAAATCATTTTTCATAGATTATTCGAAAGAGTAGCTAAAAATAATAATGAATCAGCTTTGTAAGTTTTTTTTAATGATTTACAGGAATCAAAACATTTGAACAATTCCTCAAAGATTTAAGGCAAATGAATTAACAAATCCCAAAGCAGCATAATTTACCATATGACATATAAAGCATAATATTTTGTTTTCCATAGGGAGAAAAACAAAATATTCGAAAACAGCCAGCACATCCCTACAAATCTAATTACATCTACAAATTAACCGATAAGTAATTACTGCTTTTTTATTATTATTATTTATTATTATATCACTAAACATTCAAATATATGTGTCGCAAATCCCAAGTGTTAAGGACAAGTTAAGGAAAAAGCATTAAAACTGCGTGTGTGAACAATGGCAAACGGGAAAAGAAGAAACTGAGGACCGTTTGTTCCTTTAACTGAGGGTCCCAGAACACAGAGCGCCATCTAGCAAATAAAGGGAGAAACAAACAGCTCTAGACAGCACCCTTTACATGGCATGAGAACGCCAGAGCACCAAAACAAAGCCGCCAGCCTTCGACCTCACAGGATCCTAAATACACACCAGAGAAAAATGTACAGGTTAGCCTATTAAACGAACTACTGTCCAGGTAACTTCTAAAAAAAAAAAAAATAAATAAAAATAATCATTGGTCATAATGATAATTTGGAACAGAGAAAACTGTGTATTATGCCCAAACATTATCAAAAGAACGGTTTGCGTTGCTTTAGAATATGGTGGTGACTTTGAACCGTGCGCTATATTAAATGAAGATCTAGCCTACAAAAGCTAACTCTACTATACTTCTGGCGAACCTGTCTGAATGAACGACAGCAGAGGATAATTATGTCGTAGTGGAGACTGGTATATTCTGACCCCAACGTGATGCCAATTTGTGCATCTTTAAGATGCATTCAGTGAAAGTTTCACAAAGTCAGCTGCATGGAGCCAAAGTTACATATCCAGAAGTATATATCCAAAGTAACTTATAAATACTCGCGTTTCTTTCGGAATGAGAACTTAAACACTTTTTTTATACAATGCTCAACGCAAATACTGCAAGACTATATATGCTCAACGACTAAAATAAACAAATAACTGTCATCTTCCAATGAATATGGAATGTGTTGACCATCCACTAATTTGACAGTCCATGTGTTGCAAACGTGTTCATTATATCAAAATCATGAATTTTTCGTGTGTATAAAAAAATATTCTTCATATAAGACTTATTAGTTGCTTGATTATCTGGCTACGTTGACAACATATACTATTCTTTTTTTTCTGCACAATTGCATATTTTCCCAACCTTTGACAATTTCTGATTTCCTACTTATCCTACATCATATGACACAAACAATATTACTGTAGCCTATTATAATAATATTATTAACTTATAATACTATATATACACACACACACACACACACACACACACAAATAACTTTGTAAAAACGTATAAATAACTTTATAAAGAAAATATAACTTTACTTTCCAATTTATGTGAATACATCTTCCAGTATTGTGATGAACACGGAGTCATTTTTTATTAATTAAAGACACGGGCCTCCTGCTCCAGCTTGTAATGATTGAAAGGTCCATATGCGGATTGGCCGTAGCTCCTCCAATGAGCCGTTTGAATACAGGCCTCATACATTTCCACATTTAGCCACGCACAATCTCTTTTGCCATTTTGTTTAAAGAAGTTATTTCCCCCCGTTTTTATGTTTTAACACAGATATTTCATTTTAAAAAATTGCTGTAATCAGAGGCACAAAAATGCGCTATTGCATTACATTAAATACAAAAATAGTTATGTTTTACTACATTATAGAATTCATGTAATTTAACTGAGATCTTACTTTAAGTCTTTAATATTTTGGATTTTGGTAGATGGTTTTATCTCCCCTTACATGTTTACGGTGGTATAAACTAGAGCAAACTTGGAGTAATTGCCCTCTTAAAGAACCTAGCTTCCCTTCCTAAGAGGTAAAACTGAAGACGTGATGGGGTGTATTTGAAGTATGACGAGCTTTGTGGTTGACTCCTTTTCATTGCCTGGCTACAAACACGCCTGCTCTCAAATAAGCCTCTCCAGACCCCTCCGCCTCCCGCCACCTTGCACTGAATGGTCAGCTGACCCCAGGGTCTTCGTCCACTCTGTCCAGTTTTGACCGAATAAGCCACCTTCCCCCAGTCCTGCCTCAACTAAATAGGATCCCTGCTATTCTTTATTGATATCATCAACGAATGCAAATGAATTTGGACGTGGGGGGCAGGGGGCTTGAATTTCAGGGATAAATACCTCGCCGAGATAGCTCTACAGAGGATAGGATATTTGGGAATGCATTTGGTAACGAATCAGACCTTCTTGCATTCTGATTATGCATAAAAGCAGGAAAGAAGATGATGGCAAATACAAACACGTTTTCGTCACTAATATAAGGAATACCACACGTTTCTCATTCAGATTAATACCATACATTTCTGGATTTTTTTTTGAAGAAGTGGAGCCGGGTCATTTTGAAAGAATGGCCGAGCCCACCTTCCATCTCCTCTCTTCCTAGATTCGCTTATTCTCAGACCGACCCCCATCTTTAGAAATACACAGACAAACACACGTGAGCGCGCTCAAACATAGGCTATTTGAGCTCACGAGAAAACTGGCTTTGTGGCTTTGCCTGTGGATAATGAGGGATGTGGCTTCTTATGCATGAAGAAGACACTTCCTTGCATCAGGCCTTAAAATGGTTTTAATTTCACTAACCTACAAGGACATATATTTAATCAATTAATGCACAGTGGGACTGACTGGTCTGTTTTTATATGTTATAATGTTATGTTTAATGTTATAATATATATATATATATATATATATATACATATATATA
>SCHK01277851.1:882-14780 GCA_004124795.1 Poropuntius huangchuchieni
ATGTTTAAGTGATAAAGTATACAAGTCCAGTTATCTTTTTCAGCGGAAAAACACAAAACTAATTATTATTGCAACAAAGAATTGAAATGAATTGCTCTCTTTGCACCAGTTGCAGCAGGTCACTTTCTCCTTCTTTCCCCAGTCCTCTGAAAAGAATGAGCATGTTTTTCCATTATATTATCCTAATTCATTATAATTTTATTTGCGCCGCAATTCTGTCCTCTCACTCAGCAGCTCTGTATTTGTGTAATGTTTGTCAAAACATTCCATGCACATTAAATGCTTTTGCTTTTACTCTGCTCTCTTCTGATAGTATCGCAATATCATTACAAATGTCAGTTAATCAGACTTTGTGAAGATGATTTATTATCGGTTGCCTAAGCTAGTTGGGAATGGAAAAAAAGTCTGGTAAATTTGTCATTCATCCAGCTCGTTGTGGAAAGCACACCAAACTACTTTTTGCATGTGAAAAACATCCAGCCAAGCATGGCTCCATTATTTACAACAGAACCAGTTCCTCTTACTACGGAAGCCTTGCAGGGTTTTTGGGTGAGTGACTGGTAATCCTCAGAGAAATGAAAATCTGAAGCAAGAGGTGTAGAAATGGGGCGAATTATCAGGCTAAACTGAGATGGTATAAACATGGCTAAATGAACTGAATCCTGCCATTAACGTCACCACTGAGTGCTTCCAAATGGTGCATGTGGACCAAAGAGGGCGGATAAATCTGTAAAAAAGACGGCTATCGGTGCTGTCACATACTTTTAACAGGTGTCCAGAATATATGCACACACACACACACACACACACACACACGTATAATCATATACATATACATAACAGTACACAGACTGCTTTTAGAGCTTGAACTACTGGTCATTTCCACAGCATGTGTTTTTCCATATGATGGAAAGTAACAAAGCTTCCAGGAGAGTGACTGTACAATAATAAATCATAGTTATCTATCTGCAATGCTTCTGATGGCCTTAGATAAATGTAGGCTCATAGGAAAAGGAGACTCATTCATGAGTCACTCGTAATCTATGTGAAGTGGTCATTGATATGATAAATTGTCATGTGTGAGTTGAGAATAAATATTTAAGTGGAAAGGAGTGGACGTACAGCTTCAGTTCTTGCCTTTGTCATTCTGTCAGGAATAATAGTCAACAGAACTGTATGAAAACATTATTTGAGTCGCTACCAGCTATTTGAGTAGCTTACGGGCTTTTAAGGTCAAATTAAAGTGTGGACTCGTTTAGCCAAAGAGAAATGTATACTATATACATTTGAGTGACAGTAGGTTCATCTGTTTTTCCAGTAACAAGCTAGTTTTTTCCAATGTCTGAGCTTTGAGAATTTGAGAATAATCAAAGGTGCACCTCAACAGTCCTCTCTCCTTTTCTCTCATGTACTGTATAGTGCTGGAAAGTTTGAATCATTCTAGTCAATCGATTCACTTGAACAAATCTTCCTCTCATGGTTCGTGCTTCTATATCCCTTAAGGAAAGCTTTTTCTAAAACAGAATGAAAAAGTTAAAACCATTTTGAGTTCAGTTATTTTATGTTAACAGCAAATCACCGTTATCCTCTCACAACCGAAATGCTCTATTTAAACCAGGTTTACTTCTTTTGATTTTTAAAAATCTTTCCTCTCCCGCGTGGCCATCTGGAAAGGCCTGTGTTCGTCCGAGAGTGCTGTGATGTAATGACGGGTAAGAATTAAGGGGGCGTTTCCGTTATGGACCCTGCTCTGTAATCGTGTGCCAGCACCAATTAGCGGGGCAATCGGACCTCCCTGCTTTTTTGTTTGTGTAACTGCTTGCCACTGTTGCCTAGTGAAAGTGATATACAACATCTCAACAAATACCATCAGACCAAATAAAACCACAGCGTGCGCTTAGCTAGAAAAAGACAGCAAAGAGCTTATTCTTCCACTAACTGGCTGTGAAATTGCTACTGCATTCATCACAAATCAGCATAACGCTGCACATTTAAGGGCACAAGTTCTTGTGGCCTCTGAAATGCCTGCTGAAGTATTATTGGATTACAGGATTATAAGTGCACTGTTAACCAGTTTACTACTTCATTTAATGTGATGTCTAATGATGTGAAAAACAAATATGTATTTATGAATATATAATATAATTTCACACGCACAGTTTTACACTTGTTCATGCTAATTGGGCCTCTTAAGGTGTTGTGAATCTTGGGACATCTCAAATACTCAATCCAAATACATTATTTGACTCCAAGGGATTGTAAAGTTGTATAATTATCCAATCAGTGATGTCCAGGTCTCCATTTCTTTTATGAATAAATATTGCTAGTACACTGTGCCAATGATAACAACATGTAATGGATAATAATACATAATAGCCAGAATATCTCTGGCCGTTTCTCCTGTTTAGAGAGCTGGAATGGGCCCAGGTTATTCCATAAGGAATCCGGCTGGTACCGTTACTACACTCCTCGCTCAGAGGGAAGCGGTCCAGCTCTTCTCAGAAACGTAACTTGTTTCTCATGGCCTGTGTATCTTCATGTCACACTCTATTGACTCCTCGTAGAACCCCTGCGCTGTGTTATTAAACTTCCAGGAGGCTTTCTGAATCAAAATGGCAGCGAGTATACGAGTGCTTACAGTAACCGTGATTTGTCTGCTTGGGCGGGCGGCGCTGGAAAACATTGGCCCATAAAAATTTCCAATTAAATCACTGGCTGACACATTAGTCGTGCTAATATTTCAGGGCTTCTGAGCAATTTATGAAAATAAACAAATGTCGGCGTGTTCTGTTAGAAGCGCATGTTTCCTTTTGGAATATAATCGCAGCAGAAATGTGCCAGGCTGAAACTCATCGCACTGCGCTGACTTATTGCATCAGCCAATCATTGCGCGGCTTGTTAGTCATTTGATTTATCTCCGAGCTTTGCCTGTTTGTTTTCCTAAACGCAACACACCCGTTGAGTAACTGGTGATTAATTTGCAGCGCTTTCATTTTTTTCTTTACATGTACAGTGTTAGGAGTGTGAGAGCAGCTGTAAATCTCAGAGAACCTGCCAACAGAGATGCAGCAAGGACTCTTCAGATGCTTTTCCAGTTCAAATTAAAACATCCTGTCACATTCAAAAACTTACATCAAGGAATATGGAAATTTTGCTGCATCTATAACCAAGATTTAATGTCTCTAATTGGATTTCTACTGGTGTTCCTGCTGCTTAACTAGTATAGCATGACTCTAGCTACGCCAGGGTCAAGGGGTTGATTCCCAGGGAGTGCATGTATTGAGTTGTGAGAAAGGTATAAAAGAATTAAGATGATTGTGACTGTAATAATTCAAGAAATATGTAGTTTATATGCCTTAGATGTTAAATTCCTTTAAATTACTATTCAATTAATTCTTCTTCCTTTCATTTCCACTTATTTTATAGATTTACTTTGATACTGAGAAAACAAACAGCATGCACACTTTGAATAAAGGTGTCTGTAATTTTAAACATTTACATCAAGTTTATGAGATATATTCTATTTACTGTATATCTATGAGAAAACAAAACTTGGGCACATTAGTTTACATTTCTGCTACATCTAAAAGTCACACATTTGTGGCATAAAATTCATGCTTCTTTACATCATTTAATTTATTAAAACATTTTAGCACCTTGCATATTCCATATTTGTATAAAATTGCATTTCTTTTATTTCCAAGGGTCTATTACATCCCATATGCAAATGTAATATATGTATATGAAATATGTCGTCATTTAAAAACCTTCTAGAAAATCAATTCAACAATTTCATATTGTAACATATACTGTATATCTATGTATATGTAATACATTTTGGACATACTGTATATATCATGCACATGTTTATTCATCCTAAAACCTGTCAATACACATTGAAATTAAATAAATAAATATAAAATGCATGCATTTAAAAGTATAGTACAAAAGCATATATAAACAAAGATATATTATTTATTTATTTACAATAAATATAAAATATGTACTGTTGACAGTATAGGGTTGCTACATATAATACCATATAAAAATCATTGTATAGATATTATTAACATATGTACATGTACAAATTTACTATGGAAATCTAAATCTTCATCTGCTCACTTATATATTGCCTTATAGGTAACACATTTTTGTATGAGATAAAGTCACCTACTATGATTAAATGTGCCAACTTTAAGTTGTTTAGTCACAAGGGTGAACACTCTTTTTATGCTCGCAATCTCCCAAATAAAGTTAATAAAATGTAAATAAAACTACATGAATTGAAATCCAAGCTTCTCAATGGCAACTACAATGCATTTGAGACTGTGACTGTAATTCTCTCTGTTTAAAGGTATGCATTTGGCAAATACTTTTATTTTAAGATTCATATTTTATCTGTAAAAATGTGCTTCCAGGGAACTGAACTCATGACTTTGTCATTTTTGGTACCATCTTATGATCCAGCATAAACATTATACTAGTTTTAGACAATGGCAGCATTTACTGTAAGCTTTGCCCAACGTCCTCAGGTTTCTCACAGTTGTGTAAAGTTTGGTCAGTTTTCAAAGACCGCTCCACTGTGTATTTACTGTACTACCCAACAATAAAGTATCTCATGTTGTCTCAGAGTTGAAAGCGGAAGACAAGTGGAATTGGTGGAATTCTAGATTGGAGCTGAGCTCAAAAGATAAAGACATTTGTTGCAGCGCTGGACACCAGACGCTGAAGAATTTGGCAGGGCTGGATAGGCTTCCCCACGGAACATAAATCAGTTTGAAAGAGGGGGACCACAATGTGAGCGCTTCCCATCGTTTTGGCATTCCTTCTGTTTTTCGAGCCTATGTAAATCATCCTCACGACAGGCCCACGGCTGCAGATGTGTGGCCCGGAGTCTGGGGTCCAAATCCCAAATGATCCGTAAATAGGAATCTCCCTCGGATCACGGCATGATGCGGCATGGGACGGACGGATTGTGCTTTTCCACTGCAGGTGTCGTCACTCTGGTCTCATTGTCTCTCACCAGCTGAGATTTACAGCCGTTGAACGGCACTAAGAAGCCTCATTGACGCTGCGTTACTGGAATGCAGCTCCGCGCTGAGGGAAGGCCTCCGTGATGAGCTTTACAAGGTGTACAGTTGACGTGGGTGATTGCACGGCAATGCACAACTACACTCTCAAGGAAAAAATGGCACATCTTTGTCCCTTATTTACCCCGAAATTGTGCATATTAGTACTTTAAAAGGGTATACCACAACTGTGACAGTTTTAGACCTTTGTTGTTTCGGTGTGAATTTAGATTGTAACTCTCATTTTTTGATATTTGTAAGTATTGTATATTTTTCAACTGATTACGGGCATTTAATTGTGGATGCTTATTTCAACTTATTTTTTAAAATTTCTTTTGTTGTCATATAGCGCAAATTTAATTCCAACTATTCAACGTTTTTTAAAACATTAACTTAAATATCATAAATGGATGTTTTCATTTGCTGTAAATTAAAAGTCAGTAGATTCCTCTTCCTTTTTTTCCCCAATTAATTTTGCAGAATTCATTTTGGTACCGAGAAAGCATAGCTTGGATGCACTTTAAATCATTTTGGATGAGAGTGTTTGCCAAATGCGTAAATTATTCTCCAGGTATACTATAAATTATAGTATTCGACACAGATGCATTATAAAACAAAGTTAAGCATATTAGCTTGTGTTTCTGCTACATCTAAAAGTCATACATTTGGGGCATAAAATTTTGTTTTTTTACAACATGCAGTTTATTAAAACACTGACATTTTTCTCATTGTACTCTGATAAAATGTAGAAAACTGTCACAGTGGTGGTACCCTTTCTAAACATACTAATATGTACTTTTAAAGTAATAATATGTATTTTTAAGGCACTGATGAGTACCACTTAGGGGTAAATAGGTGCAAAGATGTACCTTTTAACTTTTGTTATCTTAGGGTACCACACCAGTGACAGCTTTGTACCTTTTTTTCTCAGTGCATTTGCATAAAATGAATCAGACTTTTTGGAGTGTTTGTTTAAAACAAGAATGTATAGATTTTTTTATACATGGCTATCAATCAGAACATGAAAATGTTTGGCTTTTCAGTATCGAACAGCATTTTGATATTGGTGCACCTCTATAATTCAAAGAACTTGCTCATTTGTATGTGTTTTCACTCACTTACTGTTT
Source organism: Poropuntius huangchuchieni (assembly GCA_004124795.1). NCBI lineage: Eukaryota > Metazoa > Chordata > Actinopteri > Cypriniformes > Cyprinidae > Poropuntius > Poropuntius huangchuchieni. The sequence continues at coordinate 7,079 of SCHK01277851.1, forward strand.
ATTTTTACTATGTTTCACCCTTGTGTTGGAGGTCAAAATATACTGACATTTAAAACAAAAAGCTTGCAAATCTCTCATTATGTTATATTGTCACTAAATCTTGGATTCAGTTTTTTTGTCAACTTGTTTTCTTTCAGCTAGCACAGGTTTTGTACCACAGCTTATGCATCATAGTTTTTGAGTGAAAAAAAAAAAACACTTTTGCTTAACGAAAGAAAGCAAGTTGACAAAATCTAATCCATTATTTGGTAATAACAGCATTGCAAGAAATTCATAAGCAATTATTTGTAGGCTGGTCACTGCTGAACACCACAATGTAATCAGGTAGGGGAAAAAAAATTCAAAAATACTAAATTTATCACCTTTTTTTGGAAGTTATTATACCCTATGTGAGCAAACTCAGTTGTCCAATGCGATAGCATTAGCCTTTTCGGGAAAAAGAAAATCCTCAAAGTGACATACTGTAAGGGTTAACTCCATTCCACAGGTTTTCCTCCAAAATCAACGCAAAACATGCGGAAAAAGTCTACATATTCCTCTCCTTAATGTCTCAGTGCACAAGAATGTCTTAAAGGGGTCGTATCATGTGGAATCAAATTTTCCTTGATCTGTTGAGATTTAAAAAGAGTTTAATGGACTTTGAAAACATAATGTAATTTTAGTATTCAAAACATCCTGCTCAGAGGGAAAAAAAAGTCTTTTATTGAAGCTAAGCTGCATATTCCAAACATTACTAACATTATAAGTGGAAAAAGAATGACATGATGGGACCCTTTTAAGATCTTAGCCATTTGTATTGCACGCTAGTGATCAGTTTCTAACATTCAAGTCTATTTCAATAAGGAGATAGAGAAGAAAGAATAAAACTAGGAGATGTACTTATCTATAAGCCAAGAATATGAAGGTGCGTCTAAAGCTACTAATTAAAAGATTGCCTGAGGAACAGAGAGAAGTAGCCTGCTGTCAGTCAGACTCAATAATAGAAGAAGCAAGAAAATGAGATGAAACTTGCAGTCTGGCTGCAGGTGTGTTTTCTGTAGACGCCACAGCGGGCTGAAGCTCAACCAATCTGCCACACGCTCGAGCTGCAGTTACCCCACCGCGGACAAGAAGCCGAGTAGCAGAGCTGTAAATTACAAACTCCAGGAGATCGTTCATGCTAACTGTGGTTTAACTGTGCTGTTGCGAGCCTGTCGTACATAACAGCACAAACTCCACCTGATGTATGTCGAGGTTTTGGGCTGAATAGATTGCATGACTGAGATTTCAAAATAGAGTTTCCTGAAATAAACATGGAAAATACATTTTAAAAATAGTAAATAATACTTAAAAAAAGAAGAAGTTGTTGCAAAAACTACAAAAATTATTAATCGAAATGGTCGATTTTTAATAATTTGAGTCATTAAAAATATTACTTCACAAATTCATGTTCAAATCAGTGTGTTTCCATTTCTTTGTAATTGGCTGTAAAATTTACTTGTAATTTCTGAGTGAAAATTGTTTCTACACCAATTTTTTTTAGAGCATGATTATTTGACAAATTAATATGAAAAACAAGATTTTTCAGTGGTGTTGTGAGTGGCATTACTAAGTGGTTGCGTATATGTGAACATTTCTTACTACTTTACAGCTTTTGTTCAGATAGGCAGCAAAAATCCTATTATTATTGTATCTAACTTGTAAAAAGAATTTTAATAAATAGTTTTTATTATATTCAAACAATTATAAAAAAACAAAAAAAAACATTTAAAGACTATTGTAGTATGTTTTACAAGAAAAAAAATTTGTACATTCTCCATTTAAAAATTTCATCTTTTATTCAAAGTAATACTTGATGTTTCTTTGTAATTATTTGTGAAATTTATTAGCAATTTTTATGTGAAAACTGTTTCACCACCAAATTGTTAGTGCTGTCTTAAAAGAAAAAAAAACAACAAAAACAAACAAATTAAACATAAAATGTTTAGAATTTTTCAAAATGTATATTTTAAACATTCAGAGCTCTGTTTTTTCAATCATACAAAGTTTACAATATCGCCTGTTGAAATAAACTAATTTTCTCTCACTCCTTCCTTCTATAGCGAACAGTGAATAATTGAACATTTGTGTGAAATGTGAACAAAGCCTATATGATATTCTGGTGCCTAAATATGCTTTTTCCACCTGTTTTATTTACCGCCAGTCAAAAATGATACTATAAACGTAACAGCACACCTCTGCTCAACAATTTAAAATGCTCAACAACTGTGTAAAGAAAGCCACATACACTTTTTAATAAAAGCACAGTGGTAAGGTGGCTTCCAGCAACAGGGTGGGAGAGGAAGAAGGAAAGAACTTCCTGCTGTGAGCCACAAGTGTCCTGGGAAACACACTGAAGCCAATTACATCCTGAGCTGGAGAGCACACACAATGCTCTGACCTGTGCAACTGTTTGTCTGGTAACCCTTGGCAACACCAACATGCAATATGTCATCGTTCTGTGACCGGCTTCCCGCATCTGTCAATACAATGTGGCGCATCATCAGCTCCACAGAGTGTTTTTAAAGAAGTCTCTTTTGCTCACCAGGTCGGCATTTATTTGATCAAAAATGCAAGAAAAACAGAAATATTATGAAATATTATTACAGTTCAAAATAACTGTTTTCTATTTGAATATATTGTAAAATGTAATTTATTTCTGTGATGCAAAGTTGAATTTTCAGCATCATTACTCCAGTCTTCAGTGTCACATGATCCTTCAGAAATCATTCTAATATGCCAATTTGCTGCTCAAGAGTTTTTTATTATTATTATTATTATCAATAACAATTGTGCTGCCTAATGTTTCTGAAAACAGTGACTGTACATGCATTTAAGTTTGGGGTATTTATAGAGCGTGCTAAGGAAATGGCGAGTGTTTTAGCTCAGACCCTTGACTCTACGGAGCAGCTGCTGAGTGATCTTGACGTTTGTGTTTTGTTGTGTTGGACACAGGACACAGAATTCACTCTGTTTCCCATTAGAGAGCATAGAGGGCAGATAGCATATCTCAACAGAGTTATCCTGCGGAAATAGAGGTCGCTATCTGGACAAATATACCAGTTATAGGGCTCAGGCCTTTGGCGTGATTTGAAATGTCTCCAGCTAAACGCTTAGCTTACACAGGAAGGATTCACCAGTTTCCAAAAAGTAAGTTTTTCTGTATTCATTTACTGAATAGAAGAAATATTTTCCACACTGGAAGCGAAATGCTGACGTGAAGTGATGAAATCAAAGTCAGTCAAAACATATTTGATGTCTACTATAGAGTGCTACTACAGGGATGATGTATTTTTGTAGGCCAAAATCCAGAAACGAGTTAGCACTTTAGTACCTCCGGTCCCATCATCCTCAAGTCAGTAGGTTTCTGTAATGCTTTTTGGTTAAATGTCTGAAATTGGGTCTGTGGTTAACACAAGCTCAAAATATTTTCACATTTATTCTACAACATAAAATATATTAGTAATACCCCTTGTGTGCATGTGTGTGTGTTTTAAATCTTTTACATGTCTTGAAAAAGGCAGTTGCTAACAGGTAAATGCAAAAAATGCTCCTGTATGAGTTATTTATATCATATGACAAGTGATATCACACGAGCAGCGAGAGTGCTGTTTATCACAAATGTGATTTTACACAACAGTTCAATAAATAAGAAGTTCATTTTGTGCTATATTTGAAACACAATATTGTGTTTTTGCTCAGATTTGAAAACAAAAATATCACCAATAAAGCCACAGCAGAATTGTTGTGCGTCTCCGAGCTACACAGCGATGTTTAGTTTCTGAATGAACCCTCGTTTTAAACAAATCGAGTGAATCAATGATTCAAAGACCCATTCATAAAGTGAACCATTTACTGAAATCTTGAATGAATCAGCCTTTTGAACGAATCAAATGAATGAATGACTCACAAAGACATTTACCGCCACCTGCTGGCAGCTTTAGTTTCTTATTTAGAGTATTATTTCATTTTTTTAAAAAAAAAAGGGAAAATCACACAAGGGATAGATCACCACAAAAAAAAAAAAAAATTATGTCCTCATTTACTCAAACCGTAACAACTTACTTTNTTAAAAAGGGAAAATCACACAAGGGATAGTTCACCACAAAAAAAAATAATAATAAATTATGTCCTCATTTACTCAAACCGTAACAACTTACTTTCTTTTGTGGAACATAAAAGAAGGTTTTGAAGAGTGTTGGTAACTAAGCTGTTTTGGTTACCAATGACTTCCATTGCATGAACGAAATTATCTTCTTTTATGTTCAATAGTTTATGTTAGGCCATTGTAGCCTAAACGTGTAATACATTTTATGTTGGATCAAATAAAATATTTATTTCTAAAGTTACTATTTGTAATGTCTACTTGATACTTTTTCATTTAACACAAAAAATAGCTTTAAATAATATTTTGGGGGTATTTTTTACAGCCAAATATAGTTTGCGATTAATTAGATTAATTAACACATCAATTAATTAATTAAAAATTTTTTTTTTTAAAAACAGCCCTAATTTTTATTTTTTAACTAAAGACTGAAAGAGATAACGGAAGTTTAATGATGGTGATACTGAAGTCATATGACCATGGTGCAGTTTGTTTGTAGCCTAGGTTCGAAGCCTGAGCCTAATTCATCTCCCTTTTCAAATCACATATCACACTGGAAAGCTATTTATTTTCAATACAATAAAGGAAATCATTTTAAAAAAGTGGAAAATAAAGTGCCTCATTTTTTATTTTTTTTTAATCTCCTGTTGTGGTCCGACAAAGAAAGAAGAGGCACACGGCATTAACACATAGGTGAATAAATTATTATTTAATTTTCATTTTTGGGTGAACTATCCCTTTAACCAATGAGACTTCAGTGTGAGTGGGGCTACCCAGCATGAATCAGTAAAAATAAAAACCTAAATCTCTTCAGAATTTTTATGTAGTATATAACATGCAGAACTTAAATGCTTTGCAAATGCTTAATTTCGATTTTATTAATGAGAAAGACAGTTGTTCAACAACAAAGCTGCAAATACAAGGCAATGATCCCTATGGTTTTACAGACAGAAATCTGATCTTCTAGAATAGATGATATAATATGTAGAATAGTTATAATGGCTTGAAAATGCCTCTGCTTTCTGACAGCATGTGGGCCACCCAGCGGGAGATCACGACTCTGTCTGAATCATCTCTCAACAGCCAATGACAGCAGACCTTCATCCATCATTTCCTCCCCATTGGCAGCCATTGTGCAGATGTAGTCATGATTGGACTCCGTTCATTTCTGCGTTCACTGCAAATGCGGCCTTTGATGTGACGGTAACAGCAATGTTGAGGAGGCTAGTTTGAAACTGTTAGCCAAGCTACATTACAAGCTACTCATCATTTAAAGTAGTTCAGCTACAGATTGTCCCAGCAGCGGCAGCAGATCTGAAAGGAATCTTGGGTAATTGGCTGGAATCATACAAAAAAAAAGTGGGTAATAGTAAAGGAATCTGATTTCTAGCCCTGGCTTGAACATGTGGCGGCACAAAAAAAGAGTTACTGAATCAAGAAGCACGAATTCTGTTTGTCTTTGCCAGTGTGTGTAATCCAAAAAAGTGTGTGTGTGAGAGAGAGAGACAGAGAGAGCACAAAACGTGTCCGTTTACTCTAGCATTCATTATTCCACCTTTTCTCTCTCGAGCTCAGGGTGGTCCTGCGCTAGCCAGAGCGCTATCACAAACGCAGGCCAAAAAGATTCAAACCGGCACAGCAAAACCAACAGAAACATAAATGTCACACCACAAAAGTAGATGCTGACTCTCTCACACATACACAACTACACACAACCCTTAAACCCCAAAATACATGTTTACTTCTGAGCCGCTGTTGTGGTTGCCCACTAAAAGAATGTTAGCATGGTCAACATACTGTGTCATCAGTTTTTCAAACAATACTTACACATACAGTGTGTTTAAATACTTAAATGATGCTTTTAAAGGGAATTTCTTGAACATGTGGCATGGTAATACCATGGTATTCTCTGAATGCCTCAGAGAATCATGTAAATATAATGGTTTTTAGTTACGAGTTGTAATGTTCTGGGTAATGTAATGGGTTTTTAATGGCTTGTATTGCTATCTTCACTCATAAAAATAAAGGTGTAAAGGTTGTTTTTGCAATGATGCAGTTCCTCAAAAAAAAAATTTTTTCTTAGTGTGAAGAGCATTCTGGAATAGAAAGGTTCCTCATGTCTCTTTCACCACTGAGTAAACATTTCAGTACAAAGCGCATCGTATTACATTAATAGCGCATTTCATTCTCACTGGAACGTGCCAATGATGTATCATGTCTGCGCAAACAGAGCAAATACATATTTAACAGGCAAGCAGGACAGCCTATTTAAATGTTCAGACCGAACATTTTGATTGGACGAACATTTTATGGTCCTACGCCTTCCACAGATGATATAAATACATCTAAATACATTTATACCACTTTATTTAGTGAATGCTGTAAGGGTGTGAAGAGACTTAAAACAAGCACAACAAAAAATCTTTTTTGGTTTTTTGACAAAATCACATACCCTGCCTTTAAGGGGGTGTTTAATCGACACCAACTGAATATGGAAAAGTCTTTGAGCGTTTTGGCTGTTCGTTTACACAGCAACAGAGATTTGGTGGCCTGAAAACAAAACTTTTGAAAACTGTTTTTACAATGAAAGTTTTTTTATTACATGTTCAGTCTATAGGTATGTGCACAGGTGCGAAGTGTTTCTTGACAAAGTGACATTGCCAACTACTGGCCTGGCATGCAAAATACAGTGGCTTTAGCTGTTTTTGTGGTTCCATGTAATGGGTATCGTTTTGACAACATTGTCATCTTATTTTATTTTATTTTATTTTTAATTAGTCTATGATTATTGGCCTCTCAAAATCCCAAATAGGTCAAATATTGGCTGATTTATTGGCCTGACCTGTACAGGGGATTAGATTAGTTTAAACTTTATTGTGCAAAGTACAATGAAAATGATAAGCATCTAACCAGAAGTGCAAATAGCAATATACACATAAATATTTCGAATATTCTCTGGTTGTGAAGGAGATAGAAATTCCTTCATAGTAAATATCAGTATCACTATCATAGTAAATATTTGTTACTGTACACTACTGCCACAGAACCATTTTATTCAGTTTCAGGATTTCACAGATGAGCCTTCATTTTCCCAAGACAAGTGTATTTCAAACGTGACATCATCACAGGACCTGAAACCTGCCGGAAAGCTTTGGAGAGAATTTCGACCCCTGGGATGAAACACCAGCACAGACATCCAAAAAGAGATTCAAATAATACCCAAAAGGCAGATCGCAAATATACACCGACTGACGGGGGATTAAAAACATAAATATTAGCAGGGAAACAAGCAGAAGGCCAAAGCAAGCAGACCCTTCCACCAGAAAAAGGACCACCTCTCCGAACCAGCCTCTAAAAGCAGGATATATCGTGTTTTCTCTGAACTCCCATAAAGCCAAACAAAGCCTTTTGGCTCATAAGTCATGTGTGTTTTGAATTATGAGCTCAACAAAACAAAATCCCTAAAACATGGAGCTCTTTGCCCAGAGGACTGGCGATACACTGGGGTTTGGATTTTGAAATCCCAAAATACATCCCTTTTGTGTTTTCTTTGTCTTGTTCTTTTCTGTTTTTTTTTTT
>SCHK01277864.1:0-12746 GCA_004124795.1 Poropuntius huangchuchieni
TGATTTTGGAAAGAATTCTAAGATTATATAGCCCAAGTTGATTGGTCAGGTCTCCTCCAAACTTTCACATTCTTAAAGCCGATTGGATGAAAACTAAACACTTTAGCTGAGACATAAACCTGTGAATCCATGCCATTTTAGTATCACTAATATATTGTTTTTGTTAATATTTGTTACAGTAATTTTGTATTAAGTTTCAGCTGTGGTTTATTTAGTTTTTGTTATTTTAGTACAGAAATAAACACATTAGTTGAAACTACTTGAAAAAAGTAGTTTAGTTTTTTTTATATTTTATTTTATTTTGGTAATGAAAATGTTTTTAATGGTTTTAGTTTAAGTTATAGTTTTAGTTAACTAAAATAACCCTGCTGTGAATATCTGGTTCAGTATCATGTCACATACACCTGACTTCACTCATAAAGAAGAACATATTTTCACTCATTTCAATCACCCCTAGATCACTAAATCAGATTCAAGGTAACACCCCTAAACCTCCCTAAAGCGGTGGACACTCTTACCTTCTGAGACCCTGATGTTGAGCGTTTGATGGAGGCCCGTTTGATGGAGCCACTGGCCATTCTACCGCCCCGCTCCATGTGTCCGGTTCACTCCGCACCTCAAAGACTCATGACCGTGGCGGACCCTCTAAGACCCTTTTTTGCTCTGTCTCTAAAGCGGTCCTTGCACTATCAGCGCTCAAACTCATCTCCCAGTGTTCACTCTTTGGGTTCTCCCGCCCTTAACTGACAAGATAGAAAGATGCAGATGAGGATAAAACATCTCTCGATGACACGCTTGACACATAGACCCCGTTTCCTCCGCTTGACAGCCTGTAATCAGGATTAATGCAGCCAGCTCTTGGAAGCTTGCGACTTTAATGGGGCAGAGATTTAATAAATGGTTATTGAAGGTAAATCTACTTTGGGACACTGTGGCCCAAAAAGGTTTTGAAAACATGCGAACTTTGAGAGGATGTTTCGCCTGGACTTTGAAGACTTGATAAGGAATAAGGAAACGGGTAGGCCTACACACTAACCATGATATGCCTGAAAGTCTGACAGTTTTTCAAATCATAACAATATTTACCTCACGTTGATTGATTTTGTTCCAAACATGCTGGTATTCTTTTTGTTATAGGTAAGTGAACCATCTAAATTGTCAAACGCTCAGAGATTAGCACTCTACAACCAAGGGATTATTTTAAATGAGGACATGAATTAAATGAATTTCTCTCTTAATGCACACAGAAATAAAAGAATCATTCAAATGAAACCTGAAACAGATGCGGACCTTCCAGACCTTTCAAATCAATTACACTGAGAGGGACATTTCTGTATTAATGCTGTGTGAACGTCTGAAAAGTAGAATACTGTCCTCTTGTGGTTATTGTTGTAATCGCATGTGTTCGTAGTAACACTTCATATGATACATCATGCTGTGTATATGTGATAGCCTAACGTTTATCACATCTTGTGTTATTTTAGTATCACTGAGATTATATTTTAAATTATATGTTAAATGAAAATTAAAATCATTTTAATTTTAGTTAAAGTTTTATTCATTTGCTGTTTTTGTATTTTTTATTATGTATGTCTATATCGTTTTTTTAGTGATTTTTTTCATTCATTTTTTATTTATTTCTGTTTATTTCAGGTAATTGTAATTTTTTTTTTTTTAAATGGTTCTAGTTTTAATACACAATTAAATAGTTTTTAACACACACACACACACACACATATATATATAATAGTAGAAAACTTTCTGTAATGGGTAGGGTTAGGATAACGGGATAGAAAATACAGTTTGTACATTATAAAAAAACAATGGATTTCTATGGAAAATCCTAATAAAAAATGGAAACCTGTGTGTGTGTGTGATTTGTTATTTTTTCTTTGTGTATTTATTACTTTCCTATATTATTTGATACATTTGCTGAAGACGTCAGTATAACAAGGGCATGTCAACCCGGTGAACAAACACACAGCTCCTCATCTCATTATAAGAGGATGAAAAGTAAAGTAATCCATGTCAAGTCAAGAACACCACAGCTGAAGTGAATAGAGCTACTTTGTGTCTGCTCATCCAAAGAAGAAAAAGATAGACTTATGTCACATGTAGACTTCAGATTGGCAACCTGTCAGTTTGTTAGAAATGAACTATTTCTAGTGTTACATAAGAGTAGCGACCCACTGATAGCTTGATGTCGTATTATTTATGAGGCTTTGTGCTTTCTAAAATGACAATATCATAATTCATAAAAATCAATCCAAAAAATGGCCTCATGCACGAGGGGATTTAAAACAAGCCAGGACAAACACTGATTTGTTTACAGGCTAAAATGAAAACATCTACTAATTCCTCCAACACTTTTGATTAAATGCCACAGATGAGTACATTCGCTAATTGAATCCCTGACATACAATAAACTCACAACAATCACGTTCCAAGTACCATCAGATGAGTCTAAAGCGTACGTAAACACAAGACATAAACACACTCTTACCTAGGACGAACTTCACAACAGCTGTCACATTGTGCTCTAAACAATGGAGGTTCTCCTCAAACAGAAGTCTTTGCCTTCCAGGAAACGATAGTCAAAGTGTTTCCATTGCTTTAAGAACAGATAATGCATAATTTCTCCTCGTAAGCAGACACAAATGAGCTTTATGGGCGCAGATGGCTCAGGCGCACATTCTAATTCCCTACAACTCATGAGCCTGTTGTGGTGACCAGAGCGCTCCACAAAACCCTGAGGGCTCCCATATACAGCATGCAGCTGACACCAAACTGTACAGGCACTATTTTGTCACATAAACAAATGTAAAAAATAGCACTATGAAAGCATGGGTTTGTTATTTGAAACAGGCTTATGTTATTATGTGCTTTGACCAGTCATGACTGTCCTGAACAAATAAATATCAGCCTGAGTGTATAATACACAGCCACTGTGTATGGAGGAATATAGAGGACTGAGTCTAAGTAAGCGAAAATATTCGATATGTGAAAACAAATCAGCGAGGCAGCCGAGGGTTTGCACATGATCTCCCGTCTCAGGAATGTGCTGAAACTCAATCCATCGTCTTAAGCTGGATTTCCATACACTAACATTACCCACAGAGCTCAGCAGACCTTAATTGACAATGCAGGATTATGAGCATGAACATAATTTCATCTGCACTGGTGGGGATCATATCAAGTGACGTATCCAATTGCAAGGCTGCGGACTGATCAGTTGTTTTATATAAAGATGACTTATTTTAGAAAGAAAAAAAACATGCCAGATAGACAAATTAGCAAAACGGATAGATAGGAAAATAAACAGACAGGTAAATCAATAAATAGACGGAGAGATAGACTTTTAAATACAATAATATAAAATATTTAGTAAATAATAAACATAATTTTGGTTTGGTATTTAAATATATTTATTTTATATAATCTTTTTAAATATTATTTATGCTGTTACTGTTACTGCTAACAAGTGGTGGTCATAATTTTCTGAACTCGTAATATTTTTCTTGCCACTAGATAGCGCTCATACAGCATTGTTACTCACATAGCTGACATATTCTAACTAGAAGGAGCTGGCATGAACTTTCACTTCCTGGTCTCTTTGTCTGCCTGATTTGCATAAGAGACTAGTTTTAGGTCAACAGTGCTGGCTCCCGACGATACTAATTTGCTTCCTGTTTGAACATCTCCTCCTGTTGTACGTCTTGTCAACAGACACTTTTTGTGTTGAATATGACTCACATGTTTTCAAGCAATTACATCAGGTATCTTTACTGCCTGAACCAGTTATCACAAGCATCTTGCAGGTGGTCACGTCCACGTGTCAACATAACCTCTTTATTGACAAGGCCAACGGCAGAGGGTCACATACAAGGTTTCTAGGAACTGTGTGATGGACTCATCAGATCTACTCAAAAGCACACATTTAGGTCTGTCAACTTTTCTGAATCATTGCTTGGTCCACATGGAAAAAATCAATCCAACCAGACACCAAGCCGACTAAACAAACAAGCGTAGACACGAAGTTCATTGTGTCGTGTTGTAGATGGCCAACAGCTGTCATGAATGCATTGTTTTGTTTTCTACTTGTTAATTTCCAAATATTTTTGCCCTGACATGTTTCCAAAAAGAGGGAAAATATAGTACACAGCTGGCCGGCAGGTTAACCTCCCACCGAATTAGTTCCATATGTGCTAATCTATGGAAAACACTGTCAATTTAGCAGATTTCAACCTCCTCAAAAGTTTAAGAATAAAGGACGTGGGTTCAAAGAAAATGTGGAAGAGTAACTTTACAGTCTGGCGTCAAGGGATATTTGTTCCTGTGTAGTCAGATTTCAGGCAGCTACGCATTGCAGAGATGAATAATGCAGCAGGTGTCTGTCCTACCTGGAAGCTGATGGCCCCACCTGGTTACTATAGCGACAGACAACAGCCCCAGCAGGAACAAAGGTGTGTGTTTCCGCTCTTTACTCTCCCCACGTGTGCTTGGAGGAGGGGAAGGAATGGATCACGTACACCTCGTGTTCTGAGAGAATAAGGTACAAGAGATGGACAGGTGGGACCATTCATGTTTGGGTCTTTCAAAATTCATGCCATTCTGCAAAAGGGAAACGTAGGCCGGACAAGCACCAGAGAGAAAGGAAAACTTTACACAGAGCTGATAGCAAGGCATGTCGAGGCATGTTGATTTCTCCCAGCAGAGCTTCTAGAGACAGGAGGATTTGAAGAACCTGTGGCTCTACTAGTTCAACTAGTCAATCTTGAATGAAGTACAGCAGAACATACTGGATATGTCAAAACAGACTGTTATGGACTTTATAATCACTAGTGCATTACACTGTTTTTATTTCTTTTCATTTCCTTACAGTCAAAAAACTGTTTGTGCGAGCTTTTATACAATTGATCTTTTTACCGACAGTCATAATAAAGTCGCACCCGTTGATTGACACATCACTGCATGCTTTCAGTGTGAGACCATCACAGGCACGTGCTTCTAATCACCCCACACCTTCAGGTAAACATCACCCGCAGTTGGTGAAATTGAAGCCAGTGACCTTTAGTTGGCCTTCTTAAGACCTGAAATTAAGAGGTTGGTTTTCTGCAAATTAATGGCATTAGATACGCTCTACGCCATATTTCACATTTACTCAATGCATTTACATCATTGGATATTATAACATTGTAAACTCATTTTAAAGGCATAGTTCATCCAAAAAGGAAAATCATGTCGTTCCAGACCTTCGTTCATCTTCGGAACACAAATTAAGATTTTTTTTTTTTTTGATGAAATCTGAGAGCTTTCTGACCCTGCATAGACAGCAATGCAACTGACACCTTCAAGACCCAGAAAGGTAGTAAGGACATCATAAAAATAGTCCATGTGGCATCAGTGGTTAAAACATAATTTTATGAAGTTACAAGAATATTTTTTGTGCACAAAGAAAACAAAAATAACACCTTTATTTAACAATTTCTTCTCTTCCGTGTCAGTCTTTGATGCACACAAAACGTATACTTGTAGCTTCATAAAATTAACGTTGAACCACTGATGTCATATGGACTATTTTTATGATGTCCTTACTACCTTTCTGGGTCTTGAACATGGTAGTTCTATTGCTGTCTATGCAGGTTTAGACCGACATGAGGGTGAGTAATTAATTACAGAATTTTTATTTTTGGGTGAACCACCCCTTTAAAGGTTTCCATCACTTTACCAAAGATATGCTGTGAAAAGTTGAAATGAGTGAATATTTTGTGAATATTTAATCAATTAAAATATTGTCATTTGTACATTTACCTACCTATTGAGTTTTTAGATTATAGAACAATGTTTAGTTTTAGAGTAGGGGTGAAACGTGTATATTACAGTGAAGATTTAAATACATTTGCAATTCTAAAGAATTTCTAAAGATAATTTATATTTCTAAAGCTGCCCATATGTAAACACTTTTTCGCCTTTTAGATATGGTCACTACTTCCATAGTGTATGTCTTCCATGTCAAAACACAAAATAATTCTGTATGAATACTACTGAGATTAGGTTTGAATTACTTTTTCTTTAGAGGAACAATAAAGGAGGTTTTGAAATGTGTTCATACAACATTTTCCCATAAAACAAAATCTTATGTGCATTGTGCTTATGTGCAATTACTGTAGGAGCTGTCAAACACCAAAAAAGAAAAAACTTGGTCTAAAAAAAACATTTAATTACTAATTGGCTAATTTAATGATTCACCAACTGATGCCCAACAGAGCATGTGTATATCAAGTTCTATAATACCTCAAGAAATGTACCTGTTAGAATTTCAGTTTATCTGAATGGAAGGTACTTGACTCATTCACAGCCCAACACTTCACTAGTGACTATCCTGAGTTGTGAACTGAAAGGCAGCAGATAAGGAAAGATAAGTCCATTTAGGAGACTTTTAAAATGAATCAAGGCTCTGGTAAACTATCTGCTGTATTATAATGACATATTTGCTAGTTATATGCTGCTAAAATACAAAATATATTCTGAATGCTCTGTAAATGGAGAAAGACTGCTTGCTAAAGGCTAGTCTATTAGCAGTAGCTAGCTCTGCGTGCTAACCAGCCCTGCAGTGCGTCATACTGTTGTTTCAGACTCGCACACATTTCTCAAGGCATATGGAAAGCATTAGGATTTACCACAGTTTTCATGTCATGTCATCAGGACACACAACATTACTGATGGAGAGGATTTCATTAATTTAAGAATGGAGTGATGGGAACGTTATGTCAAAGGTTAGCGCTGAATGATACAAAACATTGTCTACTGGAACACAGACGTGAAATACAAGCCTTTCTCCTCGAACAAAATGTGAAACATAACATGCCAGAGTGCTTTGGATGCACAGTGGGATTTATAAAGTGGGCCACAGCCACCAAGATGCCTTTTTCCTACAAAAAAAAGTGTTAACACTTTTAGATAGCACTGATGCAATCTTTTTTATTACTGGGTCTCATAATTACCCATTTAACTCAAATTAAACCAGTCTTTCCACATAGTTGTGTTTGTGTATGTGCTATTAAGTGCGAAGACTCCCATTTTAATTGTCAGATGTTCAAAAAAGTGGTTGTGTTGACTGAGCACAACTCAGCAAGCCCTAACAAAGCAGTAAAAAACAACAGTAATGAGGATTACAGCTTGTTTCCTGTGTGGAATTGTGGGGGCTGGGACGGGTGGGAGGGAGCGAACACGAGAGACAGACAGGGAGAGGTGTCATATCACTCTCATGAGAGACTTACTGTAATTACACAGGATGTTTTGGGTAAACATATGAATGGTGCAGTTTCCATGCTGATCTTAGTGTTTTCTTGCTTTTTATTAGTAGTCTTTCTTCTGATACACATGGTGTTGGTGAATATTCATATTCCAATATCCCTTCCAATGAAACTCAAGACGTCCAATATGATTTTTGATGATGCCTTTGCTTAGACACTCATGTCAAAGATGGCCCATTGCTATCCATCTAAATTATTCATTTATATCATTTGGCAATGAAGAGTTGTATAAAGCCTATAAAATCTTGCAAAGATGCTGCCAAGTAAAACATCTACTTCCTGCTCAGCTTCTCAGATGCTACATTTTTACATTTTCTGATGAAACCCCCAAGTCTCCATGGTATTCTAATCTTTAGATATGGCCTGATCCCTCCTTCAATGTAAGCTTACCAGGTAGAAATCACAAATACAATCACTTAGAAAAGTAATAGCACACCTTTCCTCAATATTTGAGGTGTAATTCATGTTTGGAGCACAAACAGTGTAAGAAAAGCTACATTTCGTCCAATCCGTAACCCTATGAGCAATCGAAATAGTGATTCATGCCAAAGCAACCGCCTCTAATGAGTTGAGAAGGAGAAAGAAACATTATTTCGATGATATGTAGGTATTTTAACGACTCTGCTCTGTTCCCAACCCTTGCCGAGGGGGCTGAACCATCGAAACCGAGCAGGTGTTCTGCATTGACAAGAAACATAGGGATAGGTGGTGTCCTTTCTGTTCTGCTCCCAAGGTGTTGCCACCTACACGTCCTGCCCCAGATTGGTTGGGGGCTGGTGGCACGAGAGCAGAGGGCTGGTGGAGGAGGAGCAGGAGCCCAGCGCACCGTCTGTCTCTGGGTCTTGGGAAAGAGGGGATTTGCCCCTGAAACCATGAGGCCTCATGGGTGGAACAACCTCAATGTTTCTCCGCAGGACCAACCTACTTCCCTTTCTTTTGCTCTCTCTCCGCCTTCAGCACTGTGCAGAGCTCACGTTTAGGGTAAACACTTCTTAGAAATTCTCCCCGTGGGTTACCTCATTCTATGAATCCCCTTTTCGAGTTTTGGAAAGGGTGAAGGGGAACCCTAGTGAGCTGTGTAATTGTATGTTCCAATCCCTTTCTACTCTGAGAACAAAGTTGGACAAAAGGTCATGCCCCCAAACAGGACACTCGGCTGAGCGAGGGGAAATCCCTCTGAAGAGGCTTCCTTGTGCTCGCTAACTTGGAATTGATGAGTTGTGATAGATTTGACAGCTAGTGAGTTGTGGGAGCCCTTATATTTGGAACTGGACGCACCTTCTGCGACCCTAATAGCTATTTAAGTAAACAAAACTAATGTCAGATTATTTTTTTTGGTGTAGGTGCCAATGGCTATTAACCTAGAAGTCACTCTGACCTGTCACCTGTCAGCACTGTGTCCGATTTAACGGAAAAAGGAGTGGCTTCTCTCCTCAGTGTGAAGGTTTGCATTAAGCCCTTCTGTTTTCTTTCAGCAGTGGCCTCTTTGGTGTTAGATTTTATGCTAACTAAGTCTACTCCCAAGGTTCAATTCAGGGTGACGTGCCTTGCCGAAATGGGAGGAGAAAACTCTCAGGCTTTTCATCTCCAAGTCAGCTGTGTAAACTTCTAGAATCAAACTAACGTCTGCAGTCATGAGAGCCAGATGTTATATCCAAGAGGGTTGGATTAAACACATTATTTTGTGTTGTTTCTTTCTTAGCTCTGGGTAAAAGAGCTTTTTTGAAACTGCCATTTCGAGATCCCTTAAATCACGCTAAAGGGATATTTCTGATAACGTCCATTATCATTTACTATTCCCATGTTGTTCCAAATCTGTAAGAATTTCTTTCTCCTGTAAAATGTGAAAGGAGAAATTTTGAAGACTGCACTGGTTGCTCTTTTCCATGCAATTATAATAAATGGGGACTGGAGTTACTCAACTCCGATACTCAACGAGAACTGAAAAATGGTGTAGAGGTAGTTCATACGACTTAAGTTGTGTACTATATTCACAATTTGTTAATCAATCAAATACAGCTAAGATTTGTTCATTTGTTTGAGGTCTAGACAAGAAACCTTTATCTTGTTGTGTTTGTGCCAGAGCTCCTACTCGACTGATGTTCGTATCATTAGCGGACTGCTGTGAGGAACAACAAATCTGCTGTATGGGTCATTTCCAAGAATGCAAGACAACAAGAGACAAAAATAGACATGTCTACTGTCTGTTACTCACGAGACAGGCATATGGCATTACTACACATGTCTACATCGCACATGTTTACACTACCCAGCATATAGTATCCTATAACTAACCTAAATTACTAAGAGGCAAACCCCATTCCAAACCACGGCCTATCTCACGTGCATTTTACAGTAACAAACTCTCCATTATATGACCATAATGTAAATGTACGTCAACAAGAGAATATAATCACCCAAGATCTGTATCAGTCTCTGTAATGCTTGACTGGCTCACAAGACAAAGACTGACTAGACTGGGATTATTGTGTATAACAAAGCATGAGCAGTCAATATTTGTTCCGCCTAAGCCAAATGATGTTGTCAGCTACTCAGCACTAGCCAAATTAAGCTTTGTCGTTAAGTTACAGAAGCTTAATCATTCTCAACATGGCATCTCAAAGTCCCATAAATATTACAGAACTGCACTCCAATTGAAGTATGATACCTTGAAACATTGTATATGCCATACGCAAATAATCAATTAAGGTGTTTCCAGTCGAGTCAAGGATTCCATTTGCTAAATGGAGGAGACGAATGTGGGTCAGTGTGTTGAGAATGTAAACCACATAGCTCGGCTCGAATTCTGGGTGATTTGTGGTGAGCCTCAGCGCCACTCGGTAGATTACGCTGCATGTTAACTGAACAAATCTGAAATGCAGTCTTGTGCTTTATTTCACCCACACAATCTTGTTTACACGCACCATTTTATTTTTTGCTGCTTGTTACGTCCCATAGCTGTCGACAAAGACGTGACCTGCAATTGAACTTTAAGGGTTGACGTGAACAGATTGCAACTGAAGAGAAACCCAAGTAATTGTGGGTCCACTGGAAAGCCCAAAACGCGAAACAAATATGCCTGCTGTCAAGATGGATGCAGGAGGGTTATTATCTAGTTCTTAACAGAACATTTGGGTGGCGAAGACACTGAAGGCAATTGTTGTTTATCATCGGAGCACAAGCACAGACTCGGCAAGCAACAGTTGAGATGAAACGATAAGAAACAAGGGACAAAAAATCAATTGAATATGCAAAGAAGAAGATCTCTGGTCTGATGAGGACTGAACCTTCATCCTGTTTCATTGTTGCCAATATTGCTCTTAATCTGGTTTGACATATTAATAGTATTTGCAGATGACAGAGCTGTTAAAAATATAAGATTTCATGATTGTGAGTTTGCGTTCGATTTTGAATTATGCAATAAAAATATTAAGTACGGCAAAATAATGACAAGATTGCATTATATTGCATCGTCCTCTTGGGCTGCATGAAAAAAAAAAATACATAAAATAATACACATACTTAGTCCAATTCATGAACTCATATGAACTGGTTCATTTTAGTGAATCATAAACATACAGTGTGACAAGTGTAAAGTGATTCATGAACAAGTTAATCTTGTGAGGCAGCTCTTTATAGTGAATTAGAAACTTAAGTTATGTGTGGATTGTCCAGATAACTTCGAATTACAGATAATTCTAATGATCTGTTTTTTTTTAGTGAATCGAATCCAAACAGAAGAATTAATATAATCCAATTCATGAACAAATGGCTCTTACGAACTGTTTCATGTTTTTTTTTTTGTGACCCAAAAACAAAACTACAAGTGTACATGTATTTTCACATCTTTTTTCACAACTTTTGTTTACTGAAAGTTTCTTTCTTTTCACAAAAGATATTTAATCAGTATATTGTTAAACAACATTAAACACACTGTACTTCTATCTCTCACAGCCTCATTTTCATTCCTGTCAAAAATGTAAAATATGGCACAACCCTGAGTAAGGTCTGTTCCGAAACAAAATAATTTTTTGAG
This sequence comes from Poropuntius huangchuchieni, assembly GCA_004124795.1. Taxonomy (NCBI): domain Eukaryota; kingdom Metazoa; phylum Chordata; class Actinopteri; order Cypriniformes; family Cyprinidae; genus Poropuntius; species Poropuntius huangchuchieni. The sequence continues at coordinate 11,353 of SCHK01277864.1, forward strand.
GCAGTTCTTTTAATGAATAGTTCAAAAAGATGAGTTACTGGTTTGCATCAGTCTAAAAAAACACTGTGCTGTATAATTTACAGCATTAGCTGAGAGTAGACTTCTTTCAAAAGCAAACAAACTGAATGTTACAAATGAAATATACTCATATGAACTGGAATCAAATCAAAGCAATTTAAAAACGAGCGCTTGTAAATCAGAATTTAATTTAAACTGTAAATTTGTATCGATATCCAGTCCTTGCAGATAAAATGCACTCATCACATATCTGAGGTGGATCAAAGGCGAATATAACTATGCAGTGACTGTGCAGCAACTAGGGACATTCATAAAACATGTCCATCTTTAAAGCTTAGACTTTGATTCTACATTTCAAAAATAACAGTCAGCGTAAAAATTCAAGACCGATTTCATCCAAGCCATGGATTGGAATCGGTCTGTTAGCATCTGTTTAATCTTGCTGATGATAGCTGTCTTGCCTTGTATTTAAGAGACCTTATCTGTGGATGTATTATCTGAAGCACAGATGGTGTGTGTATGGGGGGAGGGGATGGGGGTCACAACAAATGGGAAGGAAATGTCGTAATTGGCTATGCTTCAGTAGAGTGGACTGAATATACCTGCTCAAGTTGACTATGGGCAAAGGCTAAATGAGATTAGCGTGTGCCATGTGGCATCTGTGGAGAGGAGACCCAATAAACTTGAACGTTTTAGCCTTTAACTGAACCCTAAAGCTTGCATTCATGTTATCTAAAATATATATACTGTATTCAGGCAAAATAACACATTGAGATTTTGTTAGTCATGTGCATGACTAAAGGCTGTCCCTGTTCACAAATATTTGACCCACTTTCACAATGTCCTGGACGCTGTGCTCTTTAGAAGAACCTAGCAGAGAACTAGCAGCAGCATAATTCAGAAAGAGGAATTCCCAGTGACAACATTTACCCAGTGTTTAGTTGCTATGCAGCATAAAAGGAACAGGGATTTTCAAATAACATTTTGGATATTCCTATTACTCAGCAACTCCATTTACTCTTTTAATCTGAATATCTAAACAGTATATGAAGTGTGTTATGCATTACTGTTGCTAATACTTACTAAGCATCGATATTAAAATGTTTATTTATTCATTGATTGATTGATTAATTGCCATGTCAAATGTCAAATGCATTTACACATAGTGACATTATGATATACAGTATGAAAAATGGATATTAATTTCAGGTTTAAGAGGTGTTTCAACATTGCATCAGCTACTGATGAACACACTTTATTTGAATTATCACTCAGTAGTTTATTTAACCATGTATTGTGATTTTGGAAGTCCTTTGTGTTTCAAACACATTAAAATGCATAAATTCATTTCTTATTAACGTATCATCCTTTTGTAA
>SCHK01277911.1:0-13537 GCA_004124795.1 Poropuntius huangchuchieni
TTAAAGCGTGAAATAATACATTAAAAAAGGAAATTATACAATTTTTTTTTTTTTGCACCATTTATAGGTCACTAATCAAATAAGTACATTTGTGACGTTCATAATGTCACTATATACAGACAGTTTCCATTAAATTACAAGATGCTCTTTGGATGGTTCTCAAATCATGCTGGAGAACGTGATCATCGGGGTTTAACTTATTGAGTAACAAATGCTACTGCCATTAAAGCAAAAAAAGAGGGACATCAAACACATATGCTGACTTTATTTTAATATTTAATATTTTTTTTAATGAAAAACAATTCTTCATTTCCAATTCAACCTCCCACTTGATGTTGAAAATAGTTTTTTTTTTTTTTTTTTTTAATATTTAATAATAATAATAATTTTAAAAAAAGCAAACTACAATTATTTTCACTAGTGGTCTCAGACTTTTAGACCCCATTGTAAATGTTTCCTCATCTCAGAGTAAAAATGTAAATTTTTCAAACATTATAAAAGCACTGCACATCAGAATTGTCAAGTGTTCACTGGATGTCCTGAAATCTTGACATGACTTTGTGCCCTGCAGTGCTGCTGGGAAAGAAAGTCAGAGTTAGTGTTAAAATGCTCATAATGATCACTGAGGTTTTGTTTACGACACTGTACAAAATCAATATCCATTAGCAGCTATAAAGGCTGATTTGGGCTTCAGAATGCTTTTATCCCATCAGAGTTACAGTTAGAAGCAGTATATAATAGAATAGCTGTCTGTCCGTCTTTCTGTCTGCATATTTAAATCTGATTAAGTTTTTGTCTTGTCATACAGTTGAGTACAGTACAGTGAATTATGGCAAGGAGTACTGAAAAAAAAAAAAAGTTGACATTTTTGATAAGGAGGAATTTATTTTGTTTCGATAGCAACAGGTCAGAGCTAATCAGGCTTTTCTTTTCCTTCATTATAGGCATGAGGCCATAGCCGAGTCTCTCCAAAACTGCTTAGCCCAACAGTCCCACTTAGTCCTTCATGTTCTGTCATCCATCATGGTGTATGGGCAGGTCCTGCACCGCCAAGGCCCCGAGGAGAGCTTCATCAACCTCAATGTCGGTGGCTTTAAGCAGCAAGTGGAACGAGTGATCCTCCAACGCTTCCCCCACACGCGACTGGCCCAACTTCTCTACTGCAGCTCAGAGGCTGCTATTCTCCAGCTTTGCGACGACTATGCAGCAGCCGATCGCGAGTATTATTTCGACCGAAATCCACGTTTCTTCCGCTACGTGCTCAATTTCTATCATACCGGAAAGATCCACCTGATGGAAGAGTTGTGTGTGTTTAGCTTCAGCCAGGAGTTGGAATACTGGGGCATCAAGGAGCTTCACCTGGACGCTTGCTGCAGCAACAGATTTCAAGAACAGAAAGAGTATGCAGGAGATCATGACTGGGGAAACGACGATGACCTGCAGAACCAGCTGCAGGACAGCTTAGATTCATCTATGGAGGAACTGTCAGCATTTGACAAAGACCTGGAAAAGTTTGAGGGCACCTGGTGCTCCGAGAGGCGTAAGGAAATCTGGCTGCGATTGGAAAACCCAGGATACTCGTGCTCAGCTAAAATAATAGCGGTGTTTTCGCTGAGTGTGGTATTGATGAGTATCATAGCCATGTGCGTTCACAGCATGCCTGAGTTCCACCAGGTGGACGTTAATGACAAAGAAGTGGAGGACCCAGTGTTGGCTGTGTTCGAGACGTTTTGCGTCCTCTGGTTTTCTATCGAGTTCGTCCTACGATTAGCTGTCACACCATGTTTGCGCAAATTCCTGAGCAATGCGCTAAACATCATTGATTTCGCCTCTATCGTTCCATTTTACGCCACTTTGGCGTTCGAAACCGTGGATGCTGAAGAAAGCCAGGAGCTTGAGAACGTAGGAAGGGTCGTGCAAATCCTCCGCCTCATGCGTATCTTTCGCATCCTTAAACTGGCACGGCATTCGGTCGGGCTGCGTTCGCTTGGAGCGACGCTCCGTCACAGCTACCATGAGGTCGGACTCCTCATCCTCTTCCTTTCCGTGGGAATCGCCATTTTCTCAGTGCTCATCTATTTTGTGGAGAGAGAGGACGATGAGTCGGAGCTGCAGACCATACCGGTGGGCTGGTGGTGGGCGACGATCAGCATGACCACGGTGGGATACGGCGACACTTATCCCGTCACGCTGGCTGGGAAACTCATCGCCACCTTGTGCATCATTTGCGGCCTGCTTGTAGTCGCCCTTCCCATCACTATCATCTTCAACAAGTTCTCCAAGTACTACCAGAGACAGAAAGCCCTGGTGGAGTCCGACCAGCTCCAACCAGAGGACGAAAAACTGCCAAATCTCAGCATGCCTTTTCTTTACATAGGAGACCTCTACGGACAAAAGATGACTTCTCTGGTGCACAGCACGTCCTCTAAAAGTAGCACAGGGAGCGAGGGAGACATCACTGATGCTTCTAGCATTCAGGATGTTGAAATTGTCTGCCCTACTGGGATACCACAGGCTGACAAAGCAACATAAATCAGGGTTCCTCAAATCTGGTCTTAAGGACCAGTGTAGCTCAAACCTCGATCAGACTCACTTACCTTTGATTTTCTAGGGATCTTGAAGACCTTGATGAGGTGTGTTTGATTAGGTTTGGAGCTAAACTATGCAGGATATTGGCCTTCCAGAGCAAGATTTGAGGAACCCTGACATAAATGCTTATATGCACAACCTCAAATGGAAGAGAAATGAAAATAAACTTCCTTGCTTAGATCTGCAGCACATGTTGAGGGAAACACTACAGCAACCTAAGACTCAAGGGTCTTGAATCTTACTGAGCAACTCCTGGACCTTCAGTCAAAAGCACTTTTTCTCTTTAGTTCTCAGGGTGAAAATATCTCAAGCTTTCCATTATTTATGGATCAGAACCTGTTATGGAAACTAATCTATACAACAGGCTAGCAGTAGCATTGATGCTCTATACCCAATTAACAGCACTGATTGACAGGTGTTTTTTTAATTCTTTGGAGAAGCTGTTCATTTAATTACAAGCCTTTCTGCAGTGCCTGTGGGAAAAGAACTATGCTTAAATGTTTTATGAGCAATGACAGCATCTAAAATGCTGGACTTCAGATGGCATGTTGGTGTACACCATCCTCCCTAATGTGTCCATCAGAGAGGGAAGGACGGAAAGAGTGCATGCATATTTCAACAAGAGAGAGGAAAGGCCACAAGAGAAAAGAGAAGAAAGCAGGAAAGAGATGTTACAGTTAAATAAAGTGTTGATGTACAGTAGATTTAAGTCTCTGCTCTTTGTTCTGAAATCACTGCATGGGTCTGTAGAGATATGAAGGATCTTAAAAGAAGTGGAAAATTATGTTATTATCTACAAAACCTCATGTTGTTTGAAACTCATAGTCTGTTACTTGGATATGAAACACATAAGATACAGCTCTGCTTCATAAGGAGCTTAAACACAAGTAAGAGTAGCTCATATGACTTGTGCACAATTCTCCAAATCTACTGAAGCTGTACCATGTCAGCGGGCTGAAAACAAACAAACTCAAATTTTTGTTATTATTGTTTTTAAAAGTCTTTCCTTCCCGTGGACTATTAATTTTAGAACCATAAATAACATCAGTGAGTTGAATCCTGATTTGTGAATGAATCAGCATGATTTGTATACAAGTTCAATGGAAAGAACTGACTCAAAGGAACCATTTGTTTATTGATCCAACTCTCGAGTTCCGTTCACTGACTCACTGACGATTCTGAAAAGACCTTTTTTTCAAAGTATTTTTTTTTTCTTCTTTTTTTTTTCCACAGAAGAAAGTAAGTCATGCGGCCTTGGAATGACATGAGTAAAAGTAAAGGTAAACTTTTGCTTAAACCTTTTAAACGTTAATCTTTTTAATCAAGTGAGTTTGTTTATAGTGAGTTTGTCCAACCTTCTCATATGTCTTATGAGTAATGCCTTACGCATTATTGCATTAGTGTGTTATAATAGTGCCTTATTGAGCATCAGGTTTAGCCATCCTCTGTCCTCTGCACGGAGGGAACAAATTCTCTCTCCATCTTGCTGTCTCTCTCATTTTTTTTGCAGTGACTTATGTCAGTAAGCTGTATTAGCAGCAGGAAAAGACGTCCAAATGTTAGGGCTGTCTGCCACAGGGGATGTATTACTGCTGAAACGGCATCCGTTTGGCAAGTGGCTTTAACTTGGATAGATCGGTCTCTGTTTGAGACTTGCCCATTGATCAATATGTCACACTTATGTGCTCAAGTGTTTAGGGGCAGACCTGAATGTCTCATGAGTTACACGAATGGTGCAACTGACCCTTTTCAGCTTCAGCAAACTCAGAGATTTGGTCAAGTTTCAAGGAGAACGTGACTGGAAATAGAAAAATGTCCTTCATTACACTTCTCATACACACTCTTACATTTATACTGGGGCTTTGCAGTATCTTTAGCGATTTTGCAATTAGAGTGAAATGCGGTTCTTTTTTGTTAGTGTATAGGAAAAAGTTTTGAGAAATAATTTCCTTGTAGAGATTGATTACATGCCGTGTACTGTGGCAGGGTGACTCCTCTCCCTCCTCCAAGCCAGAAATATGAGGCCACCGCAAAGAGTCACATTTCTTGTTCAAACCATTGGTTTGGACAACTCACGCAAACCTGAGCATGTTGTTTGCAAAAATATATATGCAATCACAGCACTGTTCCTCTGACGTTATCTTTGTTCTGTTCTGTTACAATATGAGCTGGTGGTTTAGGATGTGGGTTTTCACCCATGGGGAAGCAAAACCCACAAACCAGTTTCCACATATGGCACTTAAACCTGAAGTACTTCAGAAGTGAGCTGTGGAATTTCGGCATCACTACTGGCACCAAACACAATTGCAAAAACAAATGATCAAGATTCCCCATTTTCTGTTATTTGGAGAAAGATGATTGGTTTTTGTCTCTTGCCGGAATTACACAAACGTTTTTTTTTTTTTTTTTAAATCAATCAATTTTTTTATTCAGCAAATATTCTTTAAATTTATTAAAAGAAACATAAAGACATTTATAATGTTACAAAAGGCTTCAAATACATTTTTAAATAAATCTATTTCAAATAAATGTTCTTCAGAATTTAAAAGAATCCAAAAAAATGATAATGGCTTCCACAAAAAATATTAAACAGCTTTTAGAATAGAACGAAATGTTTCCTGAGCACCAAATCAGCATATTAGAATGATTTCTGAAAGATCACGTGAAACCGGATGAAAATTCAGCTTTGCCATCACAGGAATAAATTACATTAAAAAATATATATATTTAAATAAAAAAAAAAAAGTAATGCAGCCTTAACAAGAATAAGAGACATTAAAAATCTTACTGACCCCAAATATTTGAACATGTAAATTTACATGTTGTCAATATTTTAATCTGCATTTAATTTTAGTTTGATGAAAACAGTCGTAAGCAGGACAATGACGTGATTAGATTATTTTGAAATATTAGACTTTTCTTCTTCAAAAACGTTGTTAGTGTACAATAATCTAGCAGTGCTATTTTCTCCTTGACACTTTCATCAAGAGTATGTTTTTATTCAATATTGTTGCTTCATCATGAAGCTTTTCCTCTCATCTTTATTCAATCAGATACCCTACATCAATGAACATTTTTGTCAGTAATTTAGCTGACAAGATTAACACACCAAAGCGACTCTGCTCAAACATACCGCAGAAATGACACATTTGACCTTTATGCTGCTTATGTTGATGGCTGGTCATAAAACGTATTTGTTTGTTTGGGTGATAAACCAGCTTAACAGCACCTATAAATGTCCAGTTAAACTGCTTTTTAAGGTAAGATTAATCCAACTGGTGCATAAATCCCCAGCCAAATGACAGTGTAACAGGTGAGTTTGAAAGCATAACATCTTCAGTGCTGAATAAAGTCCTGTCTCAGGCAATTTACCACCTCCTCTACATGGGTCAGTTCACATCCTGCTCTTTCTCTCTCTCTCTCTCTCACACACATTCTTCTTTTCTTTCTTACCTCACACATAGAAAATTGGATGGAATCATCCGTCATTGGCTGAAAATAGAGTAAAAAGGCTGTGAAAAGAAGTGTCGGAAGCTTTGGGGAAAACAAAGAGGTGATTTTTTGAAGTTTTGAGGTACAATGAGTATCACAGTGAACAAGCCAACATGGTGACTTGACTCACTACCATTTGAAAAAGTAATGTCACTTTGACAAAAATGTGTATATATAATAGATTATAAACATAAGTGGTTCATGCTATCTATTGCACTGACATGCTAAACCGAATGATTGAGTAAAATCTGTGACATGATGACAAAATCAATACAGCTACCCTGAAAGCGACATTCCCAATCTTCTGATCAATGAAACTGATCTAGTAACGGCATTCCAACTCCTGCTGGAGCTGTACTTACAGCTTAAAACAGTCCTGTTTCTCACAATCTGAAGATTGTCTGTCAGCTGTCAGACCACTTCACTAAAGCCAGACCCATTTGTTCTGCAGGGCTGATATGGATGTTATGGATCTCTGGCCGGGCTGGTGTGATGTTGTGTTCAATCACCTGGAGTTCTAGAATTAAATTTGGAATGTTGAAGAGGTCAAATGCTTGGCCAGTGTTCCATCTCCCCCTTTGGCCTTCAGTTGGGCAGTTATTCATCATTTACTCAACCTATAGTATCATTCCAACCTGTATAATTTTCTTTTGCTACGCAACATTTTCGAGATTTTTTTTTTTCCGTGGATGTTGGTTTGTACTGCCAAGCAAGTCTGAATACATGACTCTAAATTACATGAGTAAACGTTGATACAAATATTCATTTTGGGCCACTGTTTTCCTTTAATAGGAAAAAGCCAAAGAAAAGTTTGATTTTGCCAGTTTTATATAATTTTGAAAAGTCGGCAGTAAAATTTTTGAAATGATTTAAAAAAAAAAAAGAAGTCGTCTCTTATGCTTACCAAGGCTGAATTTATTTGAAATATAGTAAAACAGTAATATTGTAAATTTATTATTACAATTTTCAAAACTGTTTTCTATTTTAATATACTTTAATATGTAATTTATTCCTGTGATGCAAAGCTGAATTTTTCCTTAGCCATGATTCTAGTCTTCAATGTCACATGATCCTTCAGAACAACATTTATTTCAAATAATTGTTTTGTAAATGTCTTTAAAGACACTATTGAAAACTTTAAATGGTACCATGCTTGTCCAAATGTGAACATTAAATATAAAAATAATAAAGGAAAAACTTTGGTGATTCATGATGCCACCTTCTAAATGGTTCCATAAAGAACCTTTCTGTTTCACAAAAGAATAGTGAAACAGAAGATAAGAAAAAGATGGTTCTTTAAAGAACCTTTGACTGAATGGTTCTTTGTGGAACCAAAAATGGTTCTTCTATGGCATCGTTCTCAAGAACCTTTTAAAGCACCTTTATTTTTAAGAGTGTACAAACTCGGAGTCACTGGTTAATGCTCACGCTGTGCCTTTGCTGCTTTTTTAGTGAAGGTGAGGAAGATGATGGCGTCAGAATCCAATATTTGCTTTATCAGCAGCTTGTGCTTGTTTATCTGAGTCAAAGATCAGAGAACGGCCAATCACAGCCAAACATCAACAATGTCAGCCAATATCTGATACAAAAGAACATGGCAGAGGACACAGCAAAGAACTTACTGACACAAACACCCAAAAGCAGGCGTAGGTGTGTGTGTATCAAATCAATGGCGTGCAAAACAGGAGTTCCTGAAGAGCTTCACACTCCGAAAAGTGAGACCTGGGTAACTGTGCTATCCGCACCTTGTTTTACAAAGTGAGAATTAGGAAATGTGTGTCTGTGAGACACCAGGTTGCACATGTTCACACGTTAACTTTCAGTTTACCTCAAAGAAATATCCTGGAGTTTCCTTCATAACCTTCAGAGAATGATCAGGAATAATGTCAAGGTCTGGCCAGAAAGAAAAAGAGAGAGGGAAAACCGAGAGGCCCCAGCAGATGGAGGTTAGGGCTTTCCAGTTTATTCCATTTCAAACAGGTAATGGGCTGTGAAATGAATACACACTAAGCATTTTTCTTCAATGTGAAGTGAGTTTTATTCAACATATGGACATGGAAATTAGTGTGTATGTTTGTTGGCTTCTCTTGCATCTGTCGGTGTGTGTACGTGAGCTGTGTTATTAATTATCCGTCACTTTCCTAATGAGCACTTCCGGTTTCGGAAACTTCCACTCAAAAGTCAAATCATTTCAAATTGCGCTACAAATAAACCTTATCCGTTAGTTTGACTGAATGAGCTTTCCTTTGTATTCAGCTGTAACAATATGAAAAAGACATATATTACTACAGTGATATTTAACATTGCGTAATTTGGGTTATTCATAGTATGTTGAAAGTTATTTGTTAATGCTACTCCTCATTTCCTTTAAATGATTGATGGTGTGAGTTGAATAATGTAACCTCATTGTTCCCAGATTTTGAAAATGCTTATTATTGCATTCATAAAGCAAACATTTATACAGCTAATTATACAGTTACTCCAATAATTCACGCACAGCTTTCACACACTCACAGTACGGCCTGAAAATGATGTATTGTTTTAAAGGTGAACATTAAATGTCATGTTTGATGTAATCATACTAGTATGTGTATGAGTATATATGCGAGTTAGAATAAAAGGTCATTGGTTCTCGGGAATGTTAAGCTCAAACACACACACCGTCCCATTTTGGTGCATACAGTATGCATCTCACAGCTTTCTTCCTCTCCCCCCTGCACTCCTGAGATCAATTCCCATTTAATTAGGGTCTGAAAGTTGTTAACGCTCACTGTGAAGTGCACACACATGTGAAATGGTTACTGATGACTAACACTTTCTCTTTCTTTACGGCCACGTCACTTCTGCAGCTGCTGGCATTATTGCAGACTGCATGATCTGCAGTGTGTTTCATAATGCTACGCTGCTCGGATGACTTGACTCTAATTAAGAGCACAAATCACGTCCCTAGAGGGGAAATGCTCTATGGATTTTGTAGATCTTTGCTTGTGTTGCTTTATACATGTGTGAATGTTTTAAGATAGATGTTTGTCCTTCTGTAATAACATTGAATATTTCTTGTTGTGTGAAATCACACTGTGAAGCTCCAAAAACAACAAAATACCAGAAACCTTAGAAAGTAGAATATATTTTGAATGACATATGATAGCTTTGAAAATCTTCCTTTGCACTGCAGCTCTTAGCACTTGCATTCTCCATTCCTCCAACATGTTTCACGAGTTAAAAACAGTATCTCCACTTATAGTCTAAGAAGTTTCCTTGCTGAAGATTTCTAAGCATTGAATCCAATAAAATTTGCAGTATAAGTATTGATCTTCTCTTTGACAGACTTCTGACACTGCTTTTAACCCTGGCTTCGAATCTTTAGGGATGAATGCCGCAAACAATCTTTTTTAATGGTTCTTTTAGTCTTTCTGAGGGCTCTGTGTATTTAAATGCTTGCTTTCTGCAAAGTCAGAGAGAAAGAGAATGCATTAGTGGAATGTTTATTGCTTTGATGGAGAAATCAGAGAAGGCCTTTTGTTTTTATCCACTTGATTGTGTTTTTAGGACAGCAGCAACACAATCAAATGGAAAACCTAATGAAATTGTAACAATGTAATGGACAAATTGTTTTAGTCAGCAAAACTCTCATTCGGTCTTTCATTCGATGCATTTCATAAGTATACCGTTCAAATGTTAGATATTTTAAAGTTATTGAAAGAAGTGTTTTATGTTCACATCACCAAGGCAGCATTTATTTGAAGAGAAAAAGTAGCAATAAAGTTTTAAAATAACATTTTGTGAAGTATCATTTATTACGATTTTAATAGAATGATTTTGTAATGTAATGTATTATCCTATGACGGCAAGGACATATTTTCTGCATCCATTAGGCCTACTATATTATTCAATGTCAAGCGATACTTCAGAAATCATAACAACATGCTAATTTGGTGTTTAAGAAACATTTCTTATTATCAGTGTTTAAAACAGTTGTTCTGTGTTTTTTTTTAAACATATAAATAAAAACATATAAACATATTTGGAAATATGTATTTCCACAAAGGTCAAAAGAACTTTAAATATTTAAAATAGATTTTTTTTGTAAGACATTCTAAATGTCTTCACTGTCACTTGATCAAATTCATGTGTCCTTGAATAAAAGCATTCATTTATTTTCCTAAAAAAAAAAAAAAAAGTTCAGACTATCTTTTTGGAACAGCATAAAGGTGAGTAAATGATGCCTCCAGAAAACAAAGACAAAAAAATAAAAAATAAAAACTCTAGGTCATATTCCACAGAAATATCAAACTGTCAGATTTAATTCTGTTTTACAAATTTGATCTGAACTGAAATTTTCACTTTCAATTTGCACTTTTGCAGAAGGACACAATCTTCCTCCTGTCTCATGAGGATACAGCATCTGGCAGGCAAACTTTGCATTACTTTGCAGAAACTGTTCAGGCGGGCAGGTGAGTGAAACAGCGGTCAGCACGACTCACTGCAGGATGAATCCAAGGCTGTGCCACTTAAATCTCACATTACCGTGACATCACTGTCAGCGTTTTGTCTCTCAATGGTAGTGAGGATGAGTCACAGGCAAATAATGACCAGGTCAATCCCGATGCGTCCTGGCTGCGTTGAGTTCCATCTTGCACTACTATGATGAGGATATGAAAAGGTTAGTTGAGAGTTTTTTCACTGTGCACAAATCCAGCTGGACTTTAGGTCTTACGCATGCATACAAACACACTCAAGCAAAGTGGATGAGAAACTGTACGTCTCTAACCAAATTGGACATGAAGCTAAATGACCTCCTGCCTGACCGATTCTTTCTGGTGGTCCAGCAGCTCTATAAATCAGACTTTCACCTTCAGGAGCAAATAAATGCTGATGGCACACAAAACAGCTGCTCTGCCCTTGCTCTCTGCATGTTATCTGCATAAAGCAGCCCTGATAGAGATACGTGTGCTATTTAGATGGCTATGATGGGCAGTATGTGTTCATTAGATGTAAAGTATTCTGATCAATAATTCTGAATATTGGAGGCTGCTGAAGCTGTCTGATGTAATCATAACCACATAGTTCAGGGTCAGAGGACACAATCAATAAAAATTTACTGAGTTAACATAGTCGATACAACCATCACTATGACAGTAGCAACTTAATCTTTCTTTCTTTCTTTCTTTCTTGATTGATTGATGTAGTTTCAGTGCTTCAGTAAGAACTGCTTGTTTGTTTTTCATTTTTTTATTATTAGTTTTTTGTAGTTTTTCAGTTGTAACAATAATACTAATACTAATACTAATAATAGAACTAACCATAATAATTATTTTCATTATTATTATTATTATTATTATTATTAAGTATACATGTTTTATAGAGTGCTCTGGAGAAGCACTACAGTCTATAAGGCAAGCATTATTATTAGTATTATTAGTATTATTAGTAGTAGTAGTATTATTAATGATCATAACAATATAATAATTATAATAAATAATTAAACAATAATAATTATTACTTATATTTTGCATTATCTTATATTATACTACTTTACTTATACTAGTATATACTATATTTTATTTATTTATTTTTTTAGTGATTTTTACTATTATCATTACTATAATTAGCAATAGTAGTGGTAGCTGGAAAATAATGCAACACATTATTACTAGTAGCAGTACCAGTTGTAACTTTGTAACATCTGGCAAGAAAATTTTATAATCATATTTCATTTGTCCATTTAATAACAAATGGACAAACATAAAAAAAATAAAAAATGCTTTGTGCATTTAAAATTGAGGTTTGCTTTAAATGTGTTTAGGGAAGAGTAGCATTGGCTTTACTGGATGGTTAGTGTGTGTGTTGTAATCTGTTGTCTGTGTGATGTTCAGATAAAACATAACAAGATTCATCTCAAGGAGCTGTGGCAGAATCTCTCTCACGCACGCTTTCTTACGTGAGGGTGACTGATGTAATTATTTGCTGCTCTGTTGTGTTTGTTCTGATGAGCAAGGGTGAGATGGTCATCAGGAATTCAATTCTAAACCTTTAAGAGATCCGAAAAACACAACTCTGAAATTAGCATTTTCTGTCTTACACACTAACACAGCACTCACTCAACGTCATTAGGATTCTGTCTCTGAAACACTCACCGTCAAACTGTCAACCTCATTACCACACACTGCATGTGCATTCGCGGCCTGACAAATAGACCTGCCTGCGCATACCATCTAAAACATGACCGGACTTTAAGGGACTGGATTACCACTGGATTCAGCAGGAGTGAACCAAAAACAGAAAGGGATCAGGCTCATCTGTGTAAATAGTTTCTTCTCAGGCTTCAGATTAAGGCCACTGTAATAGAGTGAATGTGGGTGAAAATGAATTGGCAGGCTATTGCACACACACACACACACACACACACACACACATTCAAAGGCAGAAAAAGATTTCTTGTCTAAGCTTTGCCAGGAATTTAAGAGAAGTTTGTTTCAAGATATATGAATGCCTGAGTTTATCAAAATTGAGTGTTTTGATGGTTAGCCAGTGAGCGATGTCAAAGATGTACCGTAAGGACAGAGTAATCGATTTCTGCTTTATCAGCTGAATGAAGGTCCTGCCAAATCATTGCGCAGCAAACGTTGTCAGTTTCCTGTGAATCTTCCTCAAGGGGGTGCAGTTTTTCTTTTGGCTGCAATTTTTTTTGTCACTGCAGACATTTATACACAAAAATATGCCTGTTTAAATCTATTATTGAAAATTACTGAAACTTGAGATACAAATGGTAATTTGCCTCTCAGGAAAATGATTAAATAACATGCTGTATCCTGTATTTACAAACAAAAGTGATTGCTTCATTCCGTCTAAATCAATTATACTGCTGAAAAGGCCCGTTCTCCATCTCTCTCTCTCTCTTTCTCTCTCTCTCTCCAAGTATACAGTATATTGTTATAATGCCTTTGGCCAGGTGCCAGTGTCTCTTCAGCGCTTCATACACACATTAGTGTCACTTCCTCTCACTGCTGTAGATCAGTGTCATAACACTAGCACTGATTCCATATAGATCTATCTAAATACTGTATTATATTTTAAATATTTGTTTGAGGTGCTTGTAGCATGGACATCACAAAACTGCACAGGACCCAGAATCAAATTTTATTGCACTATCGCTCAAAAGTGTTTTGATGTGTCTTATACACACCATAGCTGCATTTAATGATCAATAATACATTAAAAACTGAAATATTGTGAAATATTTACATTTAAAATGTAATAAATTATCCTACAATTTAAATTTACTGTGATGGCAAAGTATTGTCAGCAGCCATTACTCCAGGCTTTAGTGTCACATAATCCTTCAGAAATCATTCTAATTTAATCTCTTATTATCAACTGAAAGCAGTTGTGCTGTCTAATACTTATATGGAAGCTCATGCATTATATATATATATATATATATATATATATATAT